>JAYDZK010000271.1:29167611-29185018 GCA_034509185.1 Euphonia xanthogaster
CCCTGGCTGGGCTCTTGTGCTGCCCAAGGTGGATCCATGGAGGAGATCCTTTGAATAAATCCCTGCTTTATTCTGTAGCTCTGTCCAGCTTCTGTTCCAGCTCAGCCTTCCAAAGGCACCAAGGAGGAAAGGAGGAAAGGAAAGGTGTGGCTGTATTCCAGAAATCAGGATTTATCCCTCATTCCATTGGATGTGGACAGTAATTTCAGTGCATCCCACATGCACATCCTACCAAAGTGAATTCAAAATGGGAATTTAAATACTGAATTAAAGTATGGGAGATTGCTTTCCTCCACTGATTTGCTGCTAACAATGTTTGGCTGGTTTTTATTTGTTGCAGTGTTTGAAGAGGGACTTTTATCCACGTGAATATGGGTATTCATCCTGTAAATGAATGTACTTATTCTGTAAAGGCTCACCCTGTCTCTGCTACACTCCTGCAGTTACTTGATAGGAATGTGACAAGAGGAAATTGAATATAAAGTCTACTGGACAGCCAATAAATCAGGCTTATATCTTTCTCTCTACCTCAGACAGGAAGGAACCCAGCTATTTTTAAATCTCTGGTCCATAGAACCAGCCAGAGCTGCTTCTCTTGTTAAAAAATGGGGGGGGGGAGAACAGAAAAGAAAAATTAGCAAGATTTTAAAAGTCCTATAATTTGTTTACGTGGCCATGTAGCTCCGAGGGCACTGCCTCCCCTTCCCAGGAGGGCACAACATCCCAGCCAAAAGCCACTCAAGGACCAATGTCAGATCCAACACAGGGCACATTCATCAGCCCCAACCAAGAGCTGGATGAAACAGAGAGCAATAAAAACAATTTTCAGACCACCTCCAGCACCAAGAGCACTAGTCATGATCCTGGAGCCTCCCTGGCCAGCTGTGCCAGACCCAGTGTGCCAGGCAGGGCTTTAATGCCATTTCTGCAGCCCCCTGGAGCCACCCTGGCCAGCTGTGCCAGTCCCAGTGTGCCAGGCAGGGCTCTAAATGCCATTTCTGCAGCCACCTAGAGCCTCCCTGGGCAGCTGTGCCAGTCCCAGTGTGCCAGGCAGGGCTTTAATGCCATTTCTGCAGCCCCCTGGAGCCACCCTGGGCAGCTGTGCCAGACCCAGTGTGCCAGGCAGGGCTTTAATGCCATTTCTGCAGCCCCCTAGAGCCTCCCTGGGCAGCTGTGCCAGTCCCAGTGTGCCAGGCAGGGCTTTAATGCCATTTCTGCAGCCCAGAGTGTTTTGGTGGAGCCCTTACTCACACATGACCTGGCCAGGGCTGCTGGGGAGGAGGGATTCATTCCAAGCAATCCCCCAGTGTGAATCTTTGCTGATTAACCTTTTCATTTGTCTTCCTTTAACAAGCAAGTTACTGCTGATGAGGAGATGAGGGATTCTTAAATTTCCTAGAACTAAATTAACTATTCCTTCTCGATTCACTCTGGCTGAACTCACATTATATTGCCCTCAAGGCTGCTAATTTGAAAAATGCTGTTGGATATTTTTTTTTTGGAGTTTATTTTTTTTTTCCAGTGTTCCTGATAGGGATCCAAGTGCTAATAAGGAATTAAGTTACATTTCTTGGTAAAATTTCTTAATTGCCCATGTTGGCTGAAACTTGAACACTTCAGAGATTCCGTTGATTGTGTCAACCTGAATATTATTACATGGAATTCCCTTCAGGATAACTTCAGCCTTTGTTGTATCCATTGCATCACCTGCCTAATGTTGTTCAAGCCCAGTGCTATGATAATTTTGTGGATTGGAAGGAAATTAAGTGTGTCCATAAAGCTGTGCCTCTCCAGTTGGGACTGCACTGTCTTAGAATCATGGAATGGTTTGGGTTGGAAGGACCTTAAAGCCCATCCAGTGCCACCCCTGCCATGGCAGGGACACCTTCCACTATCCCAGGGTGCTCTGAGCTCCATCCAACCTGGCCTTGGACATTCCAGGGCTCCTGGGGCAGCCACAGCTTCTCTGGACACCCTGTGCCTCCCCACCTTCACAGGGAGGAATTTCTTCCCAATATCCAATCCAACAAAACGGGTTTTGGCCCTATTTGCTCTATCAGCTGGATGAAGCTTCACAATATTTTCAAAGAAATATTTCCCACTATGTAATCAGCCACACAGAGAGCTCCCATGTTTTAGGACAGTGTGGGAGAATTTCCTGCAACCATGAGCTCAGAATCAAGGGGCACAAGATTAACAAGGGGCTCTCTGATTTCTCTGTGTGAGAACACTGATGAAATCCAAAATGAGAGAGGGGAAATTTAAGTCAGATGTCTGGAAGAAATTCTTCCCTGTGAGGGTGGGGAGGCACAGGGTGCCCAGGGCAGCTGTGGCTGCCCCTGGATCCCTGGAAGTGCCCAAGGCCAGGCTGGACAGGGCTTGGAGCCCTGGGACAGTGGAAGGTGTCCGTGCCATGGCAGGGGACTGGGTGGACTTCCAGGTCTCTTCCATCCCAAACCCAATTTGTGTTTGTGAGAAGGACCTGCTGAATTTGTTCCCCCCTCAGATTGAGAGAGAAAGGCAAAAACAAATTCCTCATCCTCCTTCTCCAGCGGAAAAATGCCTTCATATCTCCAGTTTCCTTTTATGAGAGCAAAATGCAAATGAGGCAGAAAAAGGCATTTTGACTTGCCAGTGCATTTCCAGAGAGTTGGACCCCTAATCTGATTCCTCATGAGGGTGGTTGTTACATGTATTCTCAAAAATAATTATTTATAAGTGAGTTAGTTGTGATAAAAAGTTGGTTTTGTTGTTTTTGTTGTTTTTTTTTTTTTTGTGAACAGTGCAGAATGGAAATCTGGAGCTGAGTGCCCCTGGACAGAGATCCCAGGGTGTTTCCCTGGGCACCTTCTGAGATCTGTTTGCATCTCAGGAGCTTTTCCTGGGGCACCCAAAGGGCACTTGGGGCTCACTTTTCATGGGCTTTCCTGGGCTGCAGTCCCAGCAAGGTGCAGCCCCTGAGCTGCAGCTTCTCCTTACATTCTGGGCTGAAGCTCTTCAGAGGTGTGTGAACTCCTGTGAACCCAGGCTGCACTCAGGACGTGGGGCTCTGATTATTAAACACTTTTTCAATGTCTGTAGCAGCTTTCACCCAAGGACACTGCAATGCACTCATGATTACTGCTCACTCCACACTCTGTCCCTGTAGGAAACACCTGGGAAAGCCATGGCAGCTCTGAACACCCTTCCCCAACAGTGGTGGAGAGGTACCTGCTCTGAAATCTCACTTAAAGTGCCTCAGCAGCTCTGCTTTCCAGCTCTGCACTTTGAATGGCCCTTGTCTATAGCATGATTTAAACAAATGCAGATGCCAGGCCACATAAACACAACATCACAGCCCTGCTTGATGGCTGTGCAGTGAGATGAAGGGCAGAGGCAGGTTTAGGGTACTGGTGTGTGATTTGAAAACCTGCCTTCCAGCATTTCCCTTCCCATTAGAGGATTTTGGAGGGGAAGGTTAAACCAGCTCTGTCTCTCTGTTTCATACATTTTTTTGTTGCTTTATTAGACTTATTGTGCTCGAAACAAAAAGGGTTTCTCCTGCAGAAACAAGCACTAAAAGGGAGCTCTGCCCCAGTGTCAGGGTCACAGTGGCCAGGTTGGTGGTGTGGGTAACCCACGTTCAATTGCTTCCACTGAACTGAGAGCCAGCAGTGGGTACAGAGCCTGCCTGAGCTCCCTTGCCTTGTTTTAGGGACCTCCTGCAACACAGGGAAATCTTTGCCAACCTTTTGAACACCTTTGTGTCAGTCTCTTTTCCATACAGGTGATGTTTAGAGGGAATTTGGTTTATTTTCCTTTTTTGTTTGTTTTTTCCAGTTGCATCTGTCCTACAGCCTCCAAACTCCAGGTGAGTTTGTTGTCTGTGTAACTGGGTTTTGCCTTTGCATGTATTTGAAAGCAACTGTCAACAGCAATACTGAAGTTTTCTACCTCCTTTCAGCCTTTCAGACACAGCTAAGCCTGAAACCACAGAGCTGCCCTGCCAGCTTTCCTGCATGGCTGGGGTTTTACAGCCAGATCACCCCTAGGTGTGACTGACAATTCATAAACCCCCAGAAGCTGGGGGTGGACGGGGCTCTGAGGTCAGCAGTTCCATTTCCCTGCCAGGGTGGGATGTGCCACAGGTGTGCCAGAAGCTCTGTGCCAGGGGTGGGTGTCATTAATCACTGCATTTCTGAGCATTAATCACTGCATTTCTGAGCATTAATCACTGCATTTCTGAGCCTAAGACTGAACCCTGCTGGTTCTGAGCACCAGCAGCACCTCAGAGCAGTGGGAGTCCAGGCTGGCCTGCTCTTCCCAAAGCTGGGCTGTGCTGGTGGGAAAGGTGATCTCCTGTGCTCAGCCGTGTGATCAGCACGGGATGGGCTGGGCTGCTCACACAGGCTGGGGCTCCCATTGCTGGTGAGACTGGGACACTGCTGAGCCTGCTTGCTGTGATAACTTCACCTGCCTGTGCTTAAATCAGGGAGGATTTTCACTCTGTTCATTAACAGTTAAGTGTGCTCCCCTCCTCAACAGTTCAGCACTGTGTAAATCACTGGGGTCTTTTCTTATCATACCTTTTGCAGAGGACATTTCAAGCTATTCATTGATATCAGAAGATATCTATGATAGATATCTATGGTAGATATCACAATATTTTTCTTCAGCTTGTAGAATTAGGGTTATTAGGGTATTTTTTGTCTTTTTCTTTTTTTTAAGAAAAAATTATTTTACTCTTTACTCTTAATATATCTGACACAAAGAAAACAGAATTAAAGCAAATAGTAACTTACCACAACATGAGATCCTGTTTGCACTCTGCACATCAACTGTTGACATTAACTGGCAGATATGCCACTTCCATGCCAGGGTTTCATTCTTGGAAGATGAGATCAGTCTGATGCTGTGAAAATAAACACTAAAGAAAACATGCTCATTAAAGGGCTCAGCTCATAAAGGCCCAGTGCTCAGAAATCTGGGCAGCTGCTGCCACCCCTCCGAGGCTGTCTCAGCCGTCCAAGCTGTGTTTTTGCAGGTAACCAGCCTGCTCCCATTCCTGTTTTGAGTTACAGAGCTCCAGTTTCCCCCAGCACTGTTTGGAATGACCTCTTTTCTCCATTCTGCAAGTGCCAGTTCTTTTACTATTTCTCAGCTGTTTCCATGTCATGATAACCTGGCACTTCCTTGGCTTGTTTTGTTACAAAGCTGGAGACTTGTTTTCCTAGAGTTGTTTCCTTCTCTTTTTGAGCTTCCCCAAGCCTAGAAATGACCCCACAGCAAGGTCCAGCTTCCTCTGTGCCTACTCTTCCTCCACAGAATCTTTTACAGAAGTTAAATGTGGCACAGGCTGCTCTTGCCTGGTGCTCAGAAGGTGCTGGGACAAAAGAAGCAGGGAAGATGAAGAAAAAGGAGAAGGAAATCCTCTTCCCTAGAGTTCCAATTAAAGCTAAATAGAGAGTCCTGAGTTGAAAGGTAGAGAAATTAATTTTGTTTCAGGTGGAACTCCTTTTGGAGGGAAGTGTTGAAATGAGAGAGCTTTAGCCTTAAGAAAGTTTTTATGCTCAACTAAGTGGTAGCTGAAAAATTGCTTTAAATAATTTCAGTTAAACTAGTGAGCAGGGAAATCAATTTCCTTTCAAAATGATGTGGTGGAAAGGCAAAGCCTTGGGTTACAGACAAAAAGAAAAAGTAAGTGCCTTCCATTTAATTCCTTGTGCCTGTCATACTTCTGCAGCCATCTTTGAGATTTACAGAGCAGATGCACTGGTTTGAAGTGCCAGCTCACCTGGCCTGACCTCCCACATCAGGCAGGTCTGGGAGTCTGACCCTGTAATTTCTGCATCAGGCACCTCTGTGTGTCTGAGCTGTAACATGTCCCTGAGGCATCCAGCAGCTCCTGACTGGGGGCCTGCAAGCAAAGGAAATCCATCACATCCTTAGGTAGCTGAGTTTAAATCACTGAGATAAGCCTGCACTTCTAAGGCTTTCCCTGAAGACAAGACAGCAGCAAGAATTTGCAGGGGAGGCCAGAGCTTGTGGAGGGTGAGAGGCTGCAGATCCTGCCAGTATTTTCCTGAAGCTGGGAAATGGGGAACATGCAAAGTGTTGCTCTAATTCCAGTGAAACATAAGTGCAGCATCATTCTGCAGAGGACTCAGTGGGAAATGAATTCAGGAAATTAAAGGGTTTGAAAGACCAGTGGGCTTGGGTTTATTAATGATTTGGTTTTCAATGCTGACATTATTTGAGTGATCAGGCTGTGATGCTATGGAGAGAACAAATTAAAACCACTCTGGGAAAAGGGAAAGGACCCTACCTCTGAAAGCAATTCCATTTGGTTTTACACTATCTGAGTACAGGTCATCTTCTTCTGTCCCAGCTGTTTCAAACACTTATTTTGAAAGTATTTCACTTAGGAGTTTAGCATTTGGGAGCCAAATCTGGTGTCTATACCAAAGGCTTCAGTGAAATTCAAGCCAAATTTAAAAAGAACAAAGTTGTCTGGGGTGACATTACATGGGATAAATTTATTTCAAGCTAACAACTTCCAAATGATGTTACTCTCTAGAAGTGAGAAACACAAACCCACATTTCAGTTTTGTTGTTTTTTTATCTATATAAACATGGTCAGAGTTTCTCAGGCCTGAACATGAAGTTTCATCTGGGATACTTACATTAATATTAGAGACTTGAATTTCTTTATTATTTCAGTAACATCGTTTTTACCAAAATTTGAACATAGGTGCTGACTTCTGAGCCATCCAATGGCTCTGTATGTTTTTATAGAAATATTTTTATATATTTTAACATATTAAAGAAGTTTCTTGTATTTCCCCCCTCATATTTACCATATTTTTACTGCAAATGTTCTCTACTCTAATGTTCCTACATTTTTTGCTTCACTCCTTTTCCATCTTCCACTTTCTTCAGTACAGATCCTAGTTAGCTCCTAGCTCAACACTTCTCCCTTCCCATCCAGAATTTCATTAACAAGGATGCAAAAAAAAATGGATTGTGCTGTCTTTGTTTAAGTGCAATTATTTCAAATGCAGTTGACCTGTGCTCTGTGGGTGAAAATACATTTTTCAGAGTTCTAGATAAGGGGCTAGGACAATGTATGTTATCATTAAAACACCTACTATGCCTGAGGTAAAAAGAAATAAAAATGTAAGAAAGATGAAAGCTGTCTGAGTATCTGTGGTATGAAGATCAAGGAATTCAGGGAGAAAGATGAACAAGAGAGAATGGAAAATTGTTATTCATTAATAGTTATTCATTAACCTATCAATATGCATTCTATTTTTTTTGGGGGGGGTGGAATTTATTAAGAAAAATTAAGCAGGATATCATCTGAGGAGACACAAAATACTAAAATACACAAGAACTTTGTCTTTCAGATGAATAATGTAAATAAGGAAATATATTTTGTTAGCAGCCTAATGTCAGGACTGTGGAGTAGACTCATTAGTCTGTGGTAGCTGCCTTGACCAATCCATTCTGGCTGGAAGGATTTTGTCTGCTTAGAGCTGCTCTTCTGAACCTTCTATTGTCACCAGTACAATACTGGGAATAACAAAAAACCAGGGAACTTAGGGCTCCTGTGCATAACACATCAGTGCATTAAAAATCCTCATTCTGGGATCCCAGTGCTGCTTAGAATTAACCCAACTGGAAGGGAATTGCACAGAATTTCTGCACAGAATAGCAGGAACGTGCTCTACAGAGCATTTGGCTACAAAGATGTTCACTTCAAGGCATCTATTGTACCAAAAATATCAAGCCTTTTTTTTTTTTTTTCTAGCAGGCAAGCAGGAAAGAAAATGTGCAGGTTGCTGTCTGTGGAAACTGTAGAGAGCTGCTGGAGGTCAGGAGCACCCTGGTGTCTCTACAGTTACTGGTGCTGCCTCCAGTGCAAAACTTTTCCCTAAAAAAGAACTTTTATGAGCTTCACAGCAGAGGTTGGGTTTATTGCATGAGCCACCAACTGTTTAAAAGTTGGGATCCTCTGCCAAACTGATTGCCTGGTTTAGGCAAAGAGGCAGCACCAGGTAGCAGCTCTCCCCTCCCACTTGTGGCTGATGGGTCTGGTGGGCTCTCAAGTCCTCCTTAATCTCTCTCCACACAGGAGAAGCACAGGACCTACCATGTTGTCAGGCAGAGGGTTGGAAATATGAAGTAAAATGTTTATTTTCCAAAAGCAATTAGGTGTGAGTGAGGCCCTGTCTGTTTTGGGCTCTGCTTCTAAAGGCATGGCCTTGAATTTTGGCAACTGCTGGCCTACCCAGTGCGTGGGTATCTAACAGTGAAAGCCCAGAGTTTGGAAAGCAGTATCCAAATAACTCCCAGTGGTGTCTAAACCATATCTCGAAGGAAAATAAAATCAACCTTATGCTGCTCCTATAATAAAATTAATCAATATTAAATTAAAATTAGTTTTCATTAAAGTAGATTAGCACTGACTAATATAATCCTCTGACTCCCAGAATACTTTGAAAGTCCAGCTTAGCTATTAGATCACAATAAGAATTTAGAAGAAAATTGTGTACAGCCTCCATATGCATTAGCCTGGAAGTATTTGGGTCTGTTTTCCTATGCCCTGCTTCCATTGCTTCTTTTATTTTGACTGCTTTGTGGGGTATTGGTAAATATTACAGAAGCAAAATAAAAATAAATCAAAGCTTTTCTGAAAGGTTATAGGAAGTATAGACTCATAGCCTAGGAAACCTCACCAGACTCATGTCAACTACACAGCCTGTGGCCACAGAAGTGTTTTAGGAAATTTGCTTTCATTTCTCTTAATTTTAGGTATCATGAGGTGCTTATTAAGATGTGCAATGCCGGGTGACCTGCCTCTGCTTCCAAGTGCACTTAGCTGAGACAGGCTGGGGTTTGTGCAGTTGTCTGCTGGGAGGCTGAGGGGATGCAGGTGGGAGAGCAGCCAGTGCCAACCATCACAGCAGAGCTCCTGGAGAGGGAGGTCCAGGTGAAAAACGTGACCACATCCCTGGGTCACTTTCCCTCCCCGTGCCTCCTGCTCTGGAGGGGAGCCTCCCTGTTCAAAGCCTCACTTTGTACCCACAGCCTTCCTAAACACCATAAAACACCATAAAAACCCTCTGCCTCAGTGTGGGTGGGCAGTGAAAGCAAAGGCAAACACCCAGCAGTGCCAGGTTGTGTTTTTTGAAGCAGTGGGCAAGATGTGCTTCCAAAGGAGTGCCCACCAAGATGTGGGAAACACCTGCAAGGCTTTGTTGCATGGGACCCAACAGGAGTCCAAAGCCCACCTGCGAGTTCTCTGCAAAGCTGCTGCAGCAACATCTGTAAGGCAGGAAAGAAATGCACCTCTTTATTTATTGGTGATGTTTTGTTCGTGCAAATGAGATGGGCACACACCAGTCACTGTAGTGTGAGGGAAAATCACCTCCCCATCATCACTGGGCAGCACGAGGACTAGGAAAAGGGCCAAAGGTGGTGGCTGTCCCCTCCAGAGCAGCCCAGGATGGCACACCTGCACCCATGGGTGTGACACTGCCCTGGCTGTGTACCTGGGGTGCTCTAAGACCTCTGTCTCAAGATTGACTTGCTAAGAACCCTGCAGGTCCAGCTGTGATTCACAGATGGCAAGCTGACAGCAGATTTTTGTCAAACACACCTTGTCTAGTTTCATTTCATGTCTTGAAAACATCACCTAGAGTGGGGAGGAAACAAACTTGTTCCATAGGAACAAGTATAGAACAAGAATATAGCCATTCCTAGATTAAGGCCAGAAGGGAATATTTGACCTCCTATGTAAGCCAGGGCAGACTGCATTATTCCACAAAAGGATATGTTTTAGAAAGACATCCACTTTTGTTTAAAAAATTTAAGCGATGGGGAAACCATGCATGAGAAGTTCTTGCAGTGACTGCTACCGAGGAAAAGTCATCACCCATTTTCCACTTTGAATTTATGTGGCTTCAGCTTCCAGTCTTTCAGTCTGTCTTTGTTTAATATGCTTCATTTTAAAAATCCTCTAGTATATTTTTTTTTTTCTTCACGTTTCACTCTATATTAGGGTCAAAATAGTGGCAGGTCACCTTTGGAAGTTTAAATAGATCCAGCTTCTACAGTTATTCCAAATTTTCTAGAGGTCATATTATCCTTTCATCTGTGTTTTGGCCTGCCTCCAGTGTCTCAGTAACAGGAATAATACACACATTTCTTCCAGATTAGGTCTTTTAATTTCTTATTCCCTCTACATTTCTTTATAAACTTGCTGCTGGGCTGTAGCATGGTTGACACCTTCCCAGCTGATGAGCTGCCATGAGGAGCAGCACACTTGGCGAGGCAGGGGAGCTTCTGCTGCAGCCCAAGGCTTTGGGAGAAATTAAAGGAAAACAGCCCCTTCTCCCTGGGTGTCCTGAGCCTCATGAACACAGCCAAGAGCACAGTAAATTAGAATAAATAGCCTCACACTGAGGGAGCCCTGTGCCCACAAAGGGGGTTCAGTGCTAGGAGAAAGTTTGATTTTATTCATCTACATCTGTAACAGCTTAGGAAAATGCCACGGTTACGTACAGTGCTGGCTGTTAATGTCACTGCATCCCCATAAAGGCCATCCCAGCAGTGCTCTGGAGTCCAGCTAGGAGCTGGGGAGGTCTCAGACCACAGACAGTGTTGGTTTTGTCAGAAGGCTTTCCCTGGACTCTGCCTGCAGGATCCAGCACATATTTGAGCCGTGTTTTACCCAGCCTCTTTCCCCCTGATCTGAGCAAACTGAGGCTGTATAACCATGACTGGTGTGGGAGTAATTCTGAGGGAAAAAACAACTGCAGGGGATCTGGGGTAGGTGTGGTGTTGGGTCCTATCTGCCCACAAACACACTGTGTAGTCATGGCCCCAACAACAAATTTCCTGGGATATACAAAGATATGTCCCTGCCCTGAGCTGGCTGAAGCTGACCTGAATCTTTATGGACTTAAACAAACACCTGGTGGAAAGAGGAGGAAATATCTGTAGGATCTTTGAGTTCAACCAGTCCCCCAGCACAGCCAAGGCCACCACAAAACCATGTCCCCAGGGGCCACATCTGCATGGCTTTTAAATCCCTCCACAGGTGGTGATTCCAGCTGTGCCAGGGCTGGACAGCCCTTCCCATGAAGAGATTTTTTCTAATATCCAATCTAAATCTCCCCTGTTTTAAACATTTTAACCTGTTTCCTGCATCTGCTTAGATCTTTTTCCTTTGGTCTTTAAATAATCCACTGGTGCTCTTTAGGATTTTTTTCAGCCCTGTAGAAATGGAAGGTAAATGGGGTTCTGGGTCTCATACTGAGAGTTTTCAACATTCTCTTTAGAAGATCTTTTCAGAAAGCATGACCCAGAAAATATCAGGCTTTACCTTTATTGAGCTCTCAGTGACAATCAGGAGCAAACCCATCCTTTCAGTGCTGAACTGGATAAGCTGGATTGAATAATAATTGCAGGGTAATTAATAAGTTATCCCAGGATGCAATTTTTACAAGTTTGCTTTTCATAGAAGAACACTGAACACACATCATTGAGCTTCTAGTGGTTTTCCTCTGTTTTCTCAGGAAAAAAAAAAAAAAACCCAAACAAAACCCAAACCTCCCTTTATTTGAATAATGTCAAAAATCCAAAATTAAAAAGCCTAAAGAGATGATCTGAGGCTGGGGAGACATTCACAAACCCTGGGATTTTGATAGGTTTAAAAAATAGATGAAATGTTTAATCATTTGAAGTTTTCTTTTGACTTGAGAAAATGGCTTTTTTAGGTCTATATTGATATTGCATTGTAAGAAAGAACAGGCAGGGTTAATGTCTGTCTCCTATTCTGGGACATGGGTTCAGGTCATCTTTTGTGATCTGCTCAAATATTTTCAGGGTCCTACAGGAGTCTGAGAATCTTTCTTCTCAAGGTTGGCTCTCTCAGGTGGCCTCCCCCCTTCTGTTATGCTGCAGAAAGGCGTGCAGAGCTGTGTGTCTAGTCCTGTTAAACATGGAATTTTTGGAATTCTCAGTCTAAGGGCTATTCTTTCAGCTGGCAAAGGCAAATTAAATGCCCCAGCAGTAATGGGACATTATTCTTGTCCCGCTGCTGCTGCTCCTGGGATGATGTGACCATGGGCAATGTTCCAGCTGGTGCTGTACACCACAGTAAAGGCAAATCAGAAAAGAATAATAATTCTAAAAGCATAATAAAAACCAAGTAAGGCTATCTGGAGCTAAGTTACTGAACTTTAAACTAGGCCTTATTAGCTAACACAGTTTCTTAAGGCACTTAAAATATATTTCTACTTACTTAAAACTTAAACCTACATTTCTACTTCACATCTACGTGGCTTAATATATCTTAATTTCTCTAAAGGCTCTAAGCCCTGCATTCATCTCTCTCTCTGAGGAACTCAGAGAGGTTTGCATTCCAACATCTCCTCCTCCTCTTAGAGCCATGTTGATGAAACAATTCCTTTGTCTCTTTAGGCTCTGCAAATTGTTCTCAAGGAGTGACATGATAAAGACCTGTCCTGTCAGGGAGGAGAAAATGTTTCAGGGGATGTGCTCTGGGGAAATCTGCTTTGCTTAAGGAGCAATACCAAAAGTTGTACAAAAAGGAGCAAACCCAAAGGTGTATTATCACAGTCCTCAGGGTGCAGGGGCTGCTCTCATGCTCTCTTGGTTTAGGAGACTGGAAAATGGCAGATTTGTGCTCATTATGTGACAGACAAGCAGAGAAACTATTTAAAATGTTGTCTAAATTATTTCAGTCTGACAGGTAAGGGATTGCTCAGTTTGGATTAATGGGCCATTACTACAGGATGTCCCTGCAGGCTCCGGTTTTGTTCTTTTCCTCCTGGCAAGCTGTAGCATGATCCAGGTATGCAAGTGCCAAAAGCATCGTTTCCATCTTCCCTGTGTCACACAGTCAACTGCTGGAATGTCAAACAAACAAAACACTGCAGTCAAACTCCTGTCCTGCTGGCACTGGAACGTGGACTTAGGGAAGAAAAGGTCACTTCTACCTTTTTGCACAGAAACTGGGGGGGTTTGTCATCTTAAACTGATAATGTTTGTTATCAAATGCATGATAGGATTCTGATTAGTAACAAGAGATGGAATTAAAAAATAAATACATGAGATGACAGCAACAGTGATACAAATAGCCAGCTAACTCCACAGTGGCTTCTGAATCCTGCTGGTGGATGCTGGTGCTGAGTCTGGGCTCACTGGGAGCCCACTTGCCTCTTCCCCAGCAGCAATTCTTCTCGTCTTTCCCAGGCCAAGAGCATCCCAGGGTGTGCTGAGCTAATGCCAGCCGTGTTTCTCCTTTGTGGATCAAATAGCAGGAATTGAAATGAGCCTTCCTCAAATTCTCTCCCAGGATCTCCTCCAGGCAAAACTTTGAGGTTTGCATAACTCTGAAAAGTAATCTGACTTGACTTTGGCAATGAAAATGAAGCCTCTCATTTGTGCCAAAAAAAGATATATTTCTTTTTAGTAGCATTTTTCATTTCTAATATGTCACTTCTGTCTTCCCCCTGTTTTTGCCTCTTGCTGTGATTTTCCCCTCTTTTAAGGATATTTTTACATATACTGTTCCAGGCATGCTGAGACAAGAGTAAGATATGTGCAGAAGTTTATCAGAATGCATGAATTTGGTGTGGTCAAACAAAACATTTCAGTTACTGGTCTGAATGTGTTGTTGAAAACTGGAAGATTACATGAATAAATGGAAAAATCAATTTTCCTTTGTTTCTTGAAGTACTCCCAGAAGCTTCAATAAGGGCAATCCAAAAGAAAGGAAAACAAAATAAAATAATGTCCTTTGCAATTAATAGGTAAAAATGTGGTTTTAATACAATATAACACACTGCCAGAAGAGAAGTAAAGCAGCTATCATCATTTTTTGATCAAGGCAAAGGATTTGTGTGACACTTTTCATTTTCTAATATGAGAAAGTTTAGTTTGGGGGCAACTACAACCACAGAGATGCCAAAATGTTGCACCTTCTATCTTTATAACCTTGTGCTAGCAGAAGGTTTAGTTCAGGACCTACTAGATCTGAAAGTTTCAAGAGACAACTTTTGCCTCAAAATTGAATATTTAATAACAAAAAAAATAGATTTAATAAAAGATGTGCATATGTCTTAGTGATAGAGCTGTGGCTTCATGGTGGGTTCTTTGGAAAGCTTGGCTCTAGAAAGCTCTCTATGATAATCCCAAATTCCTGGAGCTCTGGTGTGTCTCAAACCATCAGAGACATCCCCTGCCTTTAAGCAATCATTCTCCCCTCATTCATGCTGGAATCTTTTTTGGGAGAGGAAAGAGAAAACCATCTAGCTGCACATTATGGATCTAAACCCAGAAATGTCAGAGGGGCCAGAGCAAGAGGAGAGCTGCTAGGACAGGCTGGGAGGTCAGGCAGGATCCCATCCATCCCTGCTCACAGCTCCAATACCCAGAGGAAAATCAGCCAGGCCAGCATTAGAGAGGAATAGTGGATTTGTCTTGACAAACAAGCTGTGGGTCTGCTGGTAGATAAAACTAGCACTGGGAGATAAAAAAAACAATGGGAAGAATTCCACTGATTGATGAATGGAAAAAGAGATTTGCTTTTACAAATAAACTTTAGGTTTGCTGATAAACGAAATTAGGCATTGAAAGATGAAAGAAACAATGGGGAAGAAAAACCCCTAAATTCAGTAAGAATTGAAAATTAAAAGGGAGGGTTATACATTAGAGGGGAATCTCTGGTATCAGGCGTATCGGGGAGTCTGAACCTCTCAAGTAACTCAACCAATGGGGAAGGAGAGAAGGGAAATGTGGCTGGGAAATTGGGATAAAAAGGAGGCTGAGTCCTCCAAAAATTCGAGAGATCCCAGGGGAATGCCCCATGGCCTCTGCCTTTATTCAAATAAAGCCAGAAAGGATTCCACTGTCTCCTTTTTGGACATAAACCTCTGGTGTTTGTGGAATAATTTTCCTAACACCAGCATCAGCCAGGCCCAGCATCAGCCAGGCCATCATCAGCCAGGCCAGTATCAGCCAGGCCAGCATCAGCCGGGCCAGTATCAGCCAGGCCAGTATCAGCTAGGCCAGCATCAGCCAGGCCAGTATCAGCCAGGCCCAGCATCAGCCAGGCCAGCATCAGCCAGGCCAGTATCAGCTAGGCCAGCATCAGCCAGGCCAGTATCAGCTAGGCCAACATCAGCCAGGCCATCATCAGCCAGGCCAGTATCAGCCAGGCCGGCATCAGCCAGGCCAGCATCAGCTAGGCCAGTATGAGCCAGGCCCAGCATCAGCCAGGCCAGTATCAGCCAGGCCAGTATCAGCTAGGCCAGTATGAGCCAGGCCCAGCATCAGCCAGGCCCAGTATCAGCCAGGCCAGCATCAGCCAGGCCAGTATGAGCCAGGCCCAGCATCAGCCAGGCCCAGCTTTAGGGCCCCTTTGTGGGCTCTGGGGTGGTGGAGCACAGCCTGTGGCCCTTGATGTTCCATGGGGTAATGCCCTGTGGAGATGGAGTTAATATTAAAGAGAACAACAAGGGAGCAGAGCCTTGAACAAAAGGGGCAGCTTGATGTGATTTATTGGGAGGGCTGAATTTCTCATGAATGTGTCACGGAATAAAAGAGCTTTAGAGAACCAGAAGTTTTTAGGCTTCCCATGGCCTGGGCTGAGTGTTTGCAGTGGGATGGGCAGGCAGAGGATGCCCTTGTCCTACATTGCACAACCAGCCTGCAGAGAAAAGCACCTTTGCCATTCTGTGTGCCTCCTCAAGCCTTTACACCCTAATCCTCCTCATAAATTAAGAGGCAGTAATCACCTACTGCTTCTCCAAGTTTCCTGCTCCTGTTTGATGTCATTGTGCTTAATTCATCCTTTACACTGGGGTTAAGCCTGGCTTGCTTTTTTTAGTGCTGCCCTTATTTAATCTTCTTAATTTATGTGGCGTGCTGATATTTGTTTAGAACTCTAAAACAGATATAAATAGTAAAATGGAGCCATCCCTGAAACAAGAGAACGTCTGTTTGGAGAGAACTGGAAAGAATCCTCTTTGTCTGCTCTGAGGAGATGACATTCATGAGGAATTGTGTAAGGACAAAAGGATTCACTTTGTCTTAGGTTGTTTTTTAAAGAGAAAATGGAACATGGGAACAGTTTTTTGGTATCTTTTTTATTAGTATTGCATAAAAATACAAAGACTAAAACTCCCTACAAATAGATGACATCATCTAGAACACCTCTGTGTTATTAGATTTTTTAATTAAAAAGAATATGCCTTCAGAAACAAAAGCTGAATCATTTATTGACAAAACAAGACAGAATCAGCTATCAATTCTAGCTCTCCAACCCATAACATTGACTGAATTAAAGATATTATTTAAAAACAGAATTCTCTAAGTTTTCCTGCAATCTCAGGACAGGCAGCTGAATGCACAGTGTTGATGGGAGAGATGGAACTGAAAATGGCAGAATAACATCCCCCTACACAGGATCCACAAAGGATAGAAATTAAACTGTAAGGAGTGTGGCTTTTATTTTTTATTATTGCAATAATTACACTGATTTTAGATTGTTGTTCAACTGAGATTTGCTAGTTAGGTGTAGATTTCTTTTCTGTCTTCCTGACTCATAAAGTTGCTACATTTTAGACAGGATCTAAATGACATTTTTCAGTTGAATGATCTCAACCTTTTTTTTTTATTTTTATGTTTTCTCAATCTCACAAGTGTCCTTTTCAACACCAATTTACCAAAGCTGGTTATGTAAGTTTGTTAGGCCTTGGACTGGTTTTATATATAATTTTGTACAACAATATCTACATTACACATAAATGGAACCTTATTACTCTGCATAAATTTGTGTTTTTCAAATACACAGTGTTTCTCCAAGAGCCCCTAATGCTCTGGTTTTTCTGGTTTTGTTTGTTTTGTTTGCTTGTTTTGGTTTTGGTTGTTATTGTTTTTGTTGGTTTTGTTGTTGGGGTTTATTGGGTTTTTTTGGTTTTTGGTTTTTTGGGGTTTTTTTTGTGATAATTATTTATGGAAAACACCAAGAATTACAGACTTATACATTCAAGTCCTGTGCAGCAGAAATGCAATTCTTAGAGATGGGCTGAAAAGGAGAATCATGACGTCTTCTTAGAGTATTTAGGTGTTTGGTTGATGGTGATTTCGTCAGTTGATTAAATTTTGTCAAATGGAGGATAAATAACCTCCCAGGAGCAATGAGAGAAATAGATACCCATGGCTTATATCAGTGTATAGCAGGCAGTGTTCTCAGCATTCTGTATTCCTTTAGTCCAAACTCGTGTTTGGTGACTAAAATTCCTCCCGGTGAGGGTGGGAGGCCCTGGCACAGGGTGCCCAGAGCAGCTGTGGCTGCCCCTGGATCCCTGGCAGTGCCCAAGGCCAGGTTGGA
>JAYDZK010000271.1:29185118-29198485 GCA_034509185.1 Euphonia xanthogaster
CCCCTGGATCCCTGGCAGTGCCCAAGGCCAGGTTGGACAGGGCTTGGAGCAGCCTGGGATAGTGGAAGGTGTCCCTGACATGGCAGGGGTGTCACTGGGTGGGATTTAAGGTCCCTTCCAACCCAAACCATCCTGTGATTCTGTGCAATTTTAGACCACAGCCTTGTGACTCCTGCCCTGATTTATGCACAGTGACCATTCCCAGGCTACAAAGGGCTGGTCAGCTCCTGGCTCAGCCCTTGAGTGATGCCCTCAGCGCTGCTGAGCCAGGGAAACTGTGCTGGCTTCACCGTGATGTGCACTGTGAGTGCCCCAGCTCACTGAGGCTCTGACTGGCTCCTCTGGGCATGGTGTGCCCAACACTTCCTTGCAGTGACTCCTCAGCTGAAATTAGCACGTCTAGAGGCAGACTGAGAGCTTTTGCATGTCTGGTGCTGGGCTGAGTGTGTTTGTCTCAGGCTGACACGATCACTGTTAATAATCCTGCTGTAATTGAAACTTGCCTTTGACATCACCTCCCGCCTGACTAATAGGATTGTGTCTCCTTATTCTCCCTCACTATTTATTCCTGTCTCCCTGATCAGCCTGAAAGGCAACTCCCCAGCAGCACAGCACTAAAACCAAGCTGACCTGTCACAGAAACCAAGTTTGTACCCAGGAGCCCTTCCTGAAGGAGTTGGGTGAGCGAGGTGGCACCTCCTGCTCTGGTGCATGGTGGAGCTCTGGGACTTCTGCTGTCACCCACAACTTTGGGAGTCAGTTTTTTCTCTCTTGCCTTGCTTTCACCATAATTGTTCCCATCGGGACAATATGGGATTTTACAGGCTTCCAAAATCTGAACGTTATCATTATATTCTCTCAGGGTGTGTAAATGAACATGTGAATTGTGGAATATTTAAATTGTGTTCTCGGGGTAGTTTAGAACATGGAACACATCCTTCATGATGCTATTTATAAACTTGGGGAGGGCAGTGAGTGTCTCAGTTAAAACAGCCAGCTGACTCTGTGGCTCACAACATGTAAAGCACTTTCCTCATAGTGTTTGCATTGGTGGGAATATTTCTTTTTCCTACACTTTGTCATGCACTGAATTTGAATGACTGATCTCTTGCATCATGGCTGATGTGGCTGTGATACAGCTGGCAGGAAACCTAAGACATTCTTTAATTTTTAAATAAATATGTTAAAATAACAGTGATTGAAACCGTGGCTATATTAAACTTGGTATAAATAACCTGAATTACATAAAGACAGCTATAACTTCATAACTTAAATTCACCTATGGATTCTCTATCACTTAATGCATTATTTTAAAAACATTTCTAGGAAGAACATACTAGCTGACTCCCATGGCTTTTCTTGGAGGGACTGAGGAACTTTTTGCCCCTTAAGTCACCTGTAGTTTCTTCAAAGTGTAAAGAGCAACAGGACATCATGTTTTTCTATATACAGACAGGCTACTGAATAATAAAACATCTTCAGCACTGAGATTATTTTTTCCACTACAAGAAACACGTAATATTTCCACTAAATGCCTGCATGAAGTCACAGCTGGTGTAAATCAGCAAATTCCCATCGACTCCTTACTGGATGCAGTGCAGCTTTAGGAAGTGCCTGGCATTGTTATCAAAAGGGTAAACAGGAGATCAGCCAGAAACCACAGACACAACTAACGCTGCAAATTCAGTGGGACGTGGTGCAGAAATTTTGTGAATTTATCTAAAACAGCTAAAGTGTGTTTTGGTTTTTTCCTTACTCCAGAAATGGTATAGCCATGCCATATGCACTAGAGTAGAAAAAGCATATAATTTAAGAAGTATATATTGCTTAACATGAGTGCTATTCCAAACATGCAGCATAAATCCTGCTCCTCGTTTTAGCAGCTGCAGCAATCCCAGTTCCCTCAGGAGCAGTGGAAGTCTTGGCTAACCCTCCCCTGTCCTGCACCTCCCACTCCCACCCCTGGAGTGGGGTGAAACGATTTAGGAGAGATTTACTGTGCAAGGAGCCCGAGCCTAGCTATTTAATTCCAGAGCTGCTTTCCCTCTGCAGAAGGAAAGCTCACAGCCTTTCTTTGCATGCCCTTTGTGGTGTAAAGCTTCTCTTGATTAAGGCACTGTATTAATTAACTGTTGTGCTCATGGCTTTGGCTGGTTATGGTGATAGTCCTTCTACTTCATCTGCTGTTGTCCATGCTGGGATCTCCAGGGCTTTCCATCATGGGAAATATTTGGGTGCTGTTAGATTTATATCTGAGTGGGTGTCAGGTTGAGATTTTTCATATTGTTCAGGGGAGTAGGATGCCAAATTCCCACCAGGCTGATGAGACTGCAACATTTCCTCTTCCAAAAAGGGCTCTTGTGTCTCAGCTGAAGGATTTCATTCACACTAGGTCCAAACTTCACAGGTCAGAGACTGTTTTCATGTCTGCTGTCATAAGTGAACAGAATAAAAATAGATGATGAAATTCCTTTCTTTATAATCAACCTGATTGGCTTGACTTTGCAACTTTTGAGAAGGTCTGATGGATTCCTTTGGGTGCTGCAGTGCCCTTCCCAGTGCCAGCTGCCCTTCTACACATCAAAATCTATAAAAAAAAAGGTCCACAGGTTGTACATAACATTGATTTCTGTCTCCGAAACAAGATTATTACTCGGCTGAAAAATCACTTCCACCTATAATATTGTGTGTAAAAAAACCCAATTGGGCTTACATGTATGCTCTCTTGTTTGAGTGGAAAAGGATAAAGGTGGCCTGTCTGATTTTATTTCCTTAAAAATTATTTATTTCCTCTCCCTTTCATGTTTTTGTGCAGCTTTTGTAATCCCTGGAGACTCTGTATCTAACTGCATCAGGCAGAAAGTTTCTCCCCTTCATCCATGAAGCTCAGCAGCAACGTTGTTCCAAGCACCTGGAAGGTAAGAACAGGTGTTGTCATTTTTCTTCAGCACAATTTAATTTTTTTTCAGAGTTATTAATAACTGGAATGGTTGATTTCCATCCTTGTGTTCTGGTTTGCTTCAGAGCTTCCAAAAGGTCACAAATTATCTAAAGTTTCAGGGCAGACTCCTGCTTCTTCCATGAAGGCTGTGCAACTGCTGAAGCTGTGAAATTGGACTTGGACCCAGATGGGGATGACAGAAGGATATTTTATTGAGGTTTTCATAGGTAAAAAAGAGAAAACAAAGGGAATGAAACTCTGCTTCAGCATCCTTAACCTGCTGCATGTGAGGCTATGATTTACTGATCTCTCTGATTTACTGATCTCATTGTGAGCACCCACAGTAACCTTTGCTCCTGTTGAGCAGAACTGAGATGTGCATAAAAAACCACAGCTGCTTTCAGCACATAATGAGAATAACTTATAGATCAGGACTGTAGATGGCTTTATTGTGCAGTCACCAGCTCCATGAGGCAGAAGCTGCTTGGAATAGCCTGATCATGGCATGGAATCATCTCACAGAGTGACCATTGCAGCTCCTGGTCACTTGCCTGTTGCCATAGAAGCCTTTGTCCCCTGCAGGACCCTGGTTTTTGGGAACTGAACAGATTAGGTTTTTTGGTTTTTTTTTCTATATTTTTCCTGTTATTTTGCCTTTGGCAAGTACTTTGCTGCTGCCTGCACTCCTCTGATCTTCTGTAGAACCTGATGTGCTAAATCTCTTCCACCTTCATCTAATCTGTGCTATGGCAGCAAGAGCAGAGCATGTCAGGAATGAGTTAATGTTTGTAAAAAAGAGAAAAGTTCATCAGAACTAGGCAAGCTCTAAGCTACCAAGCTGACCTGGCTTATTGACAGCCTGTTAATGCAAAATGCAGGCCATGTTAATTGTTAAATACACTGGAGATTCTTTCCAAATTCTCATCAAACTAAATCCAACTTCAGAGTAAAGGAAGTAATTCAGCTTCACCTTAAATGGAGATACTCCTATTTTAATCTGTGGGTATTCCTAGTACTCCTCTGTCTCTTTTACCATTTGTGTGTCCTCCTCCAGTCTCCACGAGGCAGAAATGCTGGATGGAGCATCACAACTCAACATCCTGGCTGCTGATCCAGGCTGGATGTGTGACCTCAGCCAGTTCCCCCAAAACTGCACAGAAATATCCCTTTTCTGCAGAGCTTCTAAGAACTCATTCTTTAATTCCTGTTGCTGTTTGGCAATTAATCCTTAAAGCAATCACAATTTTTTTGCACTGAACCTGGCAGCCTAAAAAGTTATAACTTCTGTGACCTTCTCAGTAACATCAGACCCAGCTGAATGTTTGGATGCCTTGCTACACCCAAATTTGGGACAGATCCTTTGGTGCAAAATCATTAATATAATGGTGAGGATTTATTTAGTTATAGGTACCTAGATCTACTTCCTTTTTGGAGCTCAGATGTTAATAGTGATGGCAAAAAAAAAGCTAAGTAATGTCTTCAATTTTTTGTAAAAGTAAAACACTCCTCCCTAAATTTTAATAGCATGATACCCTGGGCTCTTTCCAGACTCCTGTAAATGGTCTCAAAAAGAAATCTCTGAATCTGTGAAATGTGGAGGGTTCATTTGACATCTGGAAGTGCTCTCCTCACTGGCTTTCAGGGCAGTGAAAAACGAGGCTGGCTGATTCCAGGATACTCACACAAGGAGTCCTGAGCAGCATCAGTGCTAGTCAATAAGAGATTAAATTTTCTGCACTGGAGATTGATGCTTGAAATGTTGGGTTTGGACATTTCCTGAGGGCCTGTTCCTCATGCAGAATGCTGGGAGCTGTTTGTTTTCAGTCCGTAACTAGAGCAGCCAAGCTGATGCTCATGAGGTAATCTCTGTTGGACCATCTCTGCTGCATTTATACAGAATAGTGCCCTTATTACATGCCTAGTTCCATTTATTTCATCTGTTAAAATTAGATATTTCCACTGAACTAAAAACATCTCCATGTTCTTGGCTAGCAGGCCCAGGAATTGAAGCTAACCATTAAACAGAGTTTCTAAACTTTTAATGAAGTTTATTATTTTCACTTTTTACAAAGTTTATTATTTTTATTTCTTTTGTTCAGGCACAAGAGCTTACAATGCCTGTGGTTCTCCCCCCTGGAATCTGAAGGGAAGGATCATACTGACAATTGTGATTTTAAAAAAATATTAAAAATAAGCAGAGAAAGCCCAAAAAGGTAAGAAAGTAAACACTTGGGCATTTCATTTTATATAACAAAATATGAAGATTTTAACAGTTCCAGGTTTAAAAAGCCCTTTGTATCATCCTGCTAATAGGGTTGGGCTTTGGATCTTCCCTAAATGACTTAAAAAAAAAAAAAAAAAAAAAAAAAGAGGGAGAGAAAAATTAAAAGAAGCAGATCTGGGTGTTTTTAGCAGGTTAATTCCCTCTTTTGACATTTACTGTGTGCTCCCTGATTTTCAGTCTTCTGTTTCAGAGGGCCACAGTGAAACACCAGCCTTGATGAAGAAACAGGACATTGGTGTGGTCACAGCTCTGTGACTTTAAAAATGGCTGGAAAAAACAAAGCCCTTCCAACAAAACATTAAAAGATATCAAATAATTGTTCAGACACCTTTGTTTTGAAAATTCTCACAAGCTTCCACAGAAGGCACTGAGAGAGGCTGCTTGTGTCCTTTTTGTTAAATTTGGGTTTCAGCGTCTATTTTGCATTTTTCAGTGAACCAGTAAACACAGAATATCTTTCTCTGCAGGTATTTCAGGGGGAAAATCTCTGCATTTTAAGGGCTGTGATCATTCAGACAGCACACAGCCTGCACTGTGGGCACAGACACTTTCTCACATCCATCATTCATAGAAAAATCACTGATAAAAGGTCGAGAGAAAACTCCATTTTTTTGGTAGATCCCGCCACAAGCAATTCAAGAACAGAGAGTTTAATAATTACATAATCTTGGCCAGAGCTCCACGATTAAATCAGTGAACTGGAGGATATTAAACACAGGGGAAAATACTGTGGGCATAAAGCAAGAGCTCCCAGATGGACTGAGCCTCTGCAGCTGTGCTGAGCCTCCTGCTGAGGCTGCTGGACACAGGGCAGTGACCCTCAGCTGGCTGCACAGTGACCACCAAGCCCAGCTGATGCTCTGGTGTCAGGCTTTGAGTGGTGACCTGCACAGGGCAGTGTCCTTGTTGCCTGAAAAAACAGCAGATATTTCTTACTCATCTCTGAAGAGCTGCTTTTCTCCTGAAGGAGCTGCAGCCAGCAGGCTCAGGGGTGGTGTGTGTTAGTCCCACAGTCAGCTGGAGACCTGGCCACACAACACACGCAGCCTCCACCAGGGCTGGGAGGAATTTCTTCCAGTAATTCCCCCCGAAATGGAAGTAACAGCCCAGGATCTCATGACCTGTGCTGTGAACTTCACTTGTATCCTTACTGAAAGGAGTTTGTTTGTAGAGATTTTCTTTGTATTTACAGATCCAAACAGAGGAAGTGCTCTGTCGTTTTCTTTTCATTGCAACATTTTCTTGGAATATTCTTTTGTATGTTTTTACTTTCTTTTTGTTTGTATGTTCTCTAGGAGGCACGGAAGAAATTTCTAAACAATGTAAAAACCAAACTTTTCCTTTTGAATGCGACATTTTAGTCCTCAAAGGACTCTCATCTGTGCACTTAGATCTGTGCTCCTAAGACAGAACTCCTTGGAAGCAGCCACAGATTCAGGTGTTGTGAGTTTGGGGTGTCCTGTTTGATACAAATGTCTTGGCTTGCCAGATGACACATTGACTTCTTTGCTAAAACCTCCCCAAGACAGCTATTTCAAGTTGAGAAATCTTAATAAACACCTCACCTGTAAATACTGACTTACCAGCAGAATTGTCCCTTGCAGGACAAATATTCCTTATTCCAATATTCCCTATTCCTCCGAATTTTCCTCCCATTGGAAATAGGACCCATTTTACCCAGCAGATAATCCTGACAGGCTCAGAGGGTGACCTTCCACAGGGCCTGGCCATGGCCCACTTTGCTGAGGCACCATCACAAAATCCCTTGCCATTGCCCACCTGCTGCAAATGACACCAAAGGCAGAGCTGAGACAACAATTTACTACAAAAGGTGATTGCAGGCCCATTTTTCTTCATTAATCTCATGTTAAACATAACCAATTACTGGGGCTCCATTTGAGGAACAGATGGTAAATACAAGTTAATGCAGATACAGATTAAAAAATATTGGCAACAGCTAATGCATTTACACAAAGCACAAAGCCAGTAAGTGCGAAATGTTCTTTAAAACTATGCTTAAATCATGGAAAGTTAAATCCTTTGATAGGTTTGTTTTTAAATTTCTTCAGTTACAAAGTATTTCAGTGAAGTTACAGGGTAAAGGGCACCCAAGACCTCTGCCTATAAAAGTTCAAGATCCACTCCATTAAGTATTTTGAAGATTTCATTGCATTTTATATTTTTCCTGACCTACAGTATCAGACAAATGCATTGCTTGAGCAGGGGAGCCAAGAGTTGGATCACAAGAATGGAAGCTGAGGTGCCTGGGCTTTTCCAGAGGGAGGAAGTGCTGGTTCAAGAATAGCACAGCAATTGTTTGCCTAAGAAAAACCCCAAAGAATTCAGCTTCCACATGATAAAAGTGCAAACTGTGCTGTGTGAAGCAAGGTATTCCCCATACTGCAGCTGCACATCTGGCCACAGCCTGCATCAAAATCCTTCCTCCTTCACCCTGCTGATCCCTGCTGAACGGCCATTTCCATGCCACTTCCCAGGGAAGATCAACCAAAGCTCCTTTGCCTTCCTGGTTGCTGCTTTCCCATGCAGGTGGATGGGGCTGGTGAGGATCCAGTCCCTGGGCGGACAGTTTAGGATCACCCTGTGAGAGAATTTCTAGGAAAGGAGCAAAACAAAAGTGGCCAAGCCCTGTCCTTGTGTTGGCTGGGATAGAGGTAAATTTCTTCACCCCACTCCCCACTTTGTTGTTTGGCTTAGTATGAAAGTGGTAGAAATGCTCCTGTGAAAAAATTGGGGTTTTTTTAAATGTTAAAACAATATCTAAGGGAATTCCCACATTTAATTAAAAAACAAAACAGACTCAGCTGACTGCAGGACGCTGCTTGTGTGCTTGCCTCTGGGTGTAGCCAAGTGAGGGAGACAGAGGGATGCAGGATGTCTGTCCACAAAATCATCTGCTACTGGATCTTCCCAAGTTCTTCTGGAGAACCAGGATCTCAAGCTCCTTGAAAAAAACACAAATGGAAGTTGAAGACCTGCAGTGACTCAAACAAAAAGTTTCTATTTTCTCTCTTTTTCTCCTTTAATCTGCTCTCCTCATTTTCTCTTTGCTGTCTCATCTCCCTGTCTTTCTTTGTGTGTGTTTTGAGGTATGCAGATTTATACAACTATTTATACTCAATCAAACAAAACCTCTTGCTTTGAAAACAATAATTATTCAAACATCTTGGGAAGAAAAGACAATGAGTGGATGTTGTTCACCGAAGCAAAATAAAGCAAGACAAAGAAAGTTTAAATTTATTACAAAGCAGAAACCCAGTGCTTGCAAAACAATTTGCTTTAAGTGCAGTAATAATTCCTTGAGGCAGATTATACGAGGCTCTTGCACATGAGTTACATTTCAATAGTGAGATCCAGCTCAATCTAGCAAAGAGATACAGCTCCAAAATTTAGAGCAGGTAGGCTTTGGCTAGAAAATGTGCTTTTCAGAATCACTGCAGGATCTAGAAGGATTGCTCTGCAATTTTTCAAAGATCCAAGGTCATGGAGCTTTTGGTTATTTATTTTTTCATCTTAATGATGAGATGCTGCAATCTCAGAGTAATGGCATTATATAGATATTATTGCATTAGAGGAATGGAATCATGTAGACATTCTTTTCCATAATACCTACAAACTTGCTGGTTTGTTGATTCAGGGAATAAATTCACCCCAAGGAAAAATACTTGGAGTTCAGCTAGGCTGGCTTGCTGGCCCCCATTGCCCAAGAGGCATTTAAGGATGGAGGTACTGGTGGTGTTGGGAAGGGAGAGTGGGACACTGGTGCCACCTCTGTGGGGGACAGCACACTCTGGTGCCCAATTCCTGCTCACTCTGACTCACTGTGGAGCTCCTGTGAGGTAAGAATCCAACTCAAAGCATTTTCCTGTCCCCCACCCTGTTTTTCCTCTCCCTTGTTCCTTCTCCAGTTTGTGAAAGCCTGCCTTGAAATTACTTAGAATCCATTTTACTTAGGTGAGTTTTCTTATACATATATAACATTTCACTGTTACAAAAAATAAATTCTTTCCCTTCCTTAGCAGCCTCCAGCACATATAATTTTGGCAAGCAGCTTGAATAAACATGTCTCTTCCCATCAGGGCTGCATAAACATATTGGGTGCTGCCTGATCCAAGACACCTTTACTCATTCCTAGGCATTAGTGCAGTCTGCTGCAGGATGCTTTGGAAAAATTGGAGTTTCCAGCATGACTGAAAGTGCTCCCTTCAGATATTTAATGTACAAATTATTTTTCTTTTGCAATCTCCCTTTGTCACTCTCTCCCATGTTCCACTTGGAAAGCAAACCCACCAGCATTTATTTTATGTCAGCTCCACTTCAGAATGAGGTAGGACTACCATTCTTCTTGTTTGTTTTTTACAGTTTCATCTCAGTTTTTTGTGCTCTTGGAAGGCTCTTAGTCTCGTTTTCCCACTTGGCATTGACTCAGTAATTGATTTTTTCTAGTTGTCTCCAAGGCTACCGCACTAAAAAGCCCCAGAGGAGTTGGGTACTTGACCGGAAAGACACCAGAGAAGTGGAGGGCCTGCTTCTCCTTGTCAGTCAGCAGAAATCAGTTTTTCTGGGATTTCCAAAGGAAAAAATAGAGTGCTGCAAGCACCAGCTGCCATGAGGTTTCTGTCATCCCTTCACCCCTTTGCAAACCTCAGCACGTGCATCCATCTGGAGATCCTGCCAGAAGTCCTTCAGGACCCATTGTAAAGGGCTAAAAGACAGCCTGTGGTAAAGCTTTGGCTCCAAGCTCTACCTCAGCAATGGGTCCTGCTGTGCTCCTGGGCTGGGGAAACAGGGAGACTTGGACCTTGTCAAACTCTGCTCACAACCATCAGCAGGAATGTGCGGGGCTGCTCTGGAAAACACACTCTCCAATGGAAGAACTGTACATACATAAATTGCACTAGAATTAACCAAATAATTGGGCCAGATCTTCTATCCAGTTTAGACTCTTTGTGACCTAGTTGGAGTTTAAAATGTTATAGTAACTTAGCTGATGATTTTTTTCCTGGGCTTTAAAGCTGTTTTGAAATTTTCAAATTTTCAGGATGAAAACCAAGTTTTTGAGAATTTTCATCTGAGAGAAAGCAGTGTTTAGATCAGAGTGGAGATTTTGTTAGTGGTAAAAGGTACCAGACTAACCCATACCACTCCTGGCTTGGTCATG
Source organism: Euphonia xanthogaster (assembly GCA_034509185.1). Classification (NCBI taxonomy): domain Eukaryota; kingdom Metazoa; phylum Chordata; class Aves; order Passeriformes; family Fringillidae; genus Euphonia; species Euphonia xanthogaster. Next base: position 29,195,523 of record JAYDZK010000271.1, read on the forward strand.
AGGACAGGGGACAAGAAAGTAAATCAGACCCTAAAGAAAGTATCAATCTAATAACCTCAAGTCTGAGTATCAAAATAGTAGCCAAATGATTTAAACGCATATTATTGACCAGAGTAAATCTAACAATGGGGCAATTTTCAGCCCTGTTTCCTAATGTCAACCATTTCACCATCTTAGTTTAATCCCTGAGATTCCTCTTTTCCCTGTGCTTTACCCCAGTGTGATTTTGTGGAAAGGAGATGGGATCCAGACACCTCCAACACTTCACCTGCTGAAGGGTCAGATGGCATAAGCTGAATTAGAGCATTTAATATATTATTATTTTATTAATGTATTATTATTAATGTATTGCCTTTGACATGTGAAGCAATCAAAGCTAAGATTTGGGGCAGAATTACTTAGGAATTGAGCTGACAGCTTATTTAAATTATTATTAATGGTAGCATTAACAGGACAGTCACACCCTGGAGCTTTGCACAGTACACACATGTCAAAGGCAAATTCCCTGCCCAAATAACAAACAACTGAAAAGAATTCATTTCCTTGTCTCTTCATTTTTGACAACAGTGAACATTTCAGATGGAGACACTGAAGATTGAATTCCAGTCTCCAGTGCCACCTGCAATATCAAGAAGTACTTTTGAATATAATGCAACCTTCATGAAACACAAGGAAGTTTTTTAGATTTATAGTCACCTGAAAAACTACTGGTGGCACACTGACACAATTCATTTTACTCTCTGTCCCCACCTTCTGCATTTTATCCATCAATACCTTCCTTTCATTGTTTGAACTTATGTTGCAGTGATAATTAATATGTGTTTCATGTAGATTGAGCCATGAAAGTTTCTGGTTACTTAGAAACTCTTCCCATTGTCCTGATTTTAACTAAACTGTTCCACTTGGCACCTTACAGTAAAATCTCATATTGGAGAGAATCTGGATATTTCTTACCAAAAAGGGGGAAATTGATGGGGTTTAGGTATTCCCAGAATAGAAGACTTCTTCTAGATCTCTCAGATGGATCATATCACCTTGGTCAGATCCACTCCAGGATTTAGACTCCCAAATGAGACTTTGGCATAATTTAGGGGCCTATTTCCAAGAATAGGATGCTCCACCTTCTGGAGGGGTCTTCACGTGTGAAGAATTATTTGCACTTTATCAACTGGCCCATTATTCTGGTCCTGAGGTTTAGTGAGAATGCAGAGTGGAGCTCTGCCTTGTTTGGGAGTGCTGCTCCATGATCGGCTGAGGTAGAGCTCCAAGGACAGGCCAAAAGATCCTGTTCTAGAGGAAAACAGTGTCATGCTGACCTGGATGGGATTGGTGGATACTGTGGACTTTTTCCAGTCATATTTCAGCTCCTACCAAGTTCCTTGGATCAAAATGTTCTAGTGTTCACTAATTTTGGATATATATCAGGTTTCTGAATACTTTCCCTAAGAATAGATCTGTTTAAATTGTAGAAATAAAAGTCAATATTCATCTGAAGGTGGCAAGAGCTGTGGCACCCTACTTCATAGCCCCAGCTACAGATTAATGCTTATGTTATTATTTGTGTGTTATAGAATGATGTTTATGTTATTATTTGTAAGAGAAAAACATGGATTACATCATGTATTAGAAAAAAATAAGGATATTAAATATATAAATCCCTTCCAGAAGGGAAGTGAACGTAGAGCCAGTGACCACATTTCTCCAAGAAACTTCTTTTTACTTTGAGCTACACTTTTTGGAATACAACTTCTACAGAAGGTGTTTGTTCCATGGTGTTGGTTTATTTATTTTTTTTTCATCCACAACTGAATGGGTTTTATGCACTCAGACTTTCCTGGACAGGGAGGGCCAGCCCAAAACAGGAGCAGCCACACTGGGAGCAGCAGGAGGAGCAAGGGGCTCTGGGCAGAGGCTGCACCCTGGGATGTGCCCTCCATCCATGGAGCACCAGATTTTGGGGGGTTTTTGACTTTTTGAGTCAGAGGCACGTGCACAGCAGTCCTGTGGCAGGTCCACAAGTCAGTGCAGAGACAAATCCCCATGCCCAGTCAGCTCCCCAAGTTAAAACCTGAGACGGGCAGTACATCAAGAACCAGAATTTGTTCCAGGTTTAAGCAAATGCAGCATGGCAGGTGTACAATGGAATTTAGGTCAGGCAGGGGAGAGAGATCAACAGCACAGAGCCATGGGCTCTAAATTTGACTAATCAAAGACTGGCCAGGGGCTTGGTCCTGGCAGAAGAAGTGGCAAACAGAGGATAATTACATGTTTGGGGAAAACATCCCCTTGGGCACTTGTAGGCAGCCCAGATTACCAGAAAGGATTGTGACAAAAAAACAGAATAACCAGGTTGGCTGGTAGCAACCAGAACATCTACTGCAATAATCATAATCCAGGCTCTGCAAAAAGAATTTTGTGGGAAGACTGAAGGACAAGGCAAGAACAAGTGTGTAGGGAAGTGCAGCTCTGTTGTAGTTTTGGAGAACCAGAGTTTTAAAGACTCCTATATAAGACTAAGAGCAATCTGACATATTAGATTTAGCAGAGAACTCAGAGATAAACTTCCTAATTTTCATGACAGATGTAAAATATTTAAAAATATTGCTGGAAAATTGCTCTATATTTCAGGCAGGTGTTCAACAAAGTCTTTGCAGCAGCATGAAGATGTCTGCAGAAATCTAAAGCACATAAATCCAAGGAAATACCCCTGAGGTTAAGAAGGAGGATGTAATCTAAATTATTCATAGCTGGAAATTAGTAATTAGTCATTTGGTGACAGAGGAGACTGGAAGCCCAAACCAAGTTCATTAAGGGGTTGTAGGCCCCTTTTCAGCCAGGCTGCAAAGTGACAAGCAGAGGAAAAGCCACAACACAGCCAGGTGAGAGCACCTGGAGTGCTGTGCCCAGCTCTGGCCCCTCAGCTCGGGAAGGACCTTGGGACACTGAGCACATCCAGAGGGGAC
>JAYDZK010000271.1:29205463-29220333 GCA_034509185.1 Euphonia xanthogaster
AACCTATGAAGAAGAAGGAAGAAGAAGGTGAAGAAGAAGGAAGAAGAAGGTAAAGAAGAACAACTTGTCTCTGCCTAAAAACTTCTATTTTTCTTCATATTTATTTCTATATTTTAAAACCTTAAACTTTAAGTTTTCTACTTTGTGATATTACACACTTCTAACTACACACCTGTAGTCCCAGTGCTGTCAATCAATTCTGGAAGTCTTCTCCACAGCCTCAGGTCAAATGCAGTGCTCTCTTGTGGGTCTGTGCCTTTAAGCAAAGATAGTTTAAAATTCTCAGCATCCAGGGTTCTAACAGCTCAGCACTAAATAAAGTTGAGTAAAGGGAATCTCATCATTCTTGCTCCACTCCAGCCACAAAACCTGGCACAAAATCCAGAGACCCCAGACCATTAAGGTCCAGCCTGAAAAGGGATGGTTGCTGGATCCAAGACACCAAATCTTTCTAGTTTTCCTCTCTTATCTGCAGGCAAAGTGATGCCAACAGATTACAAAATACACCAGGAAAACTATGAGAAAATTTGCATTATTATGGGAAGACCTTGACCTTAGATGCCAAGGACAACAAATAAAATCTAATAACTGGATTTTTTCTTCTTGGAAACAATAGGGCTCAGTGATCTTCTTTCCAGTTTTCAGTATGTCACTGGAGTTTTGGCAAATTTAATATCTGCATGACAGCAGAATGTGAAGGCCACATTTCTCTGTCCATCAGGGTTAGAAGGCAGCTATCTCTGAGTTAAGTGACATAAAATTTATGACCACAGTGCTCATAATTTTTAAAAATATCTCTGGTTCTGACTCAAAGTATTCTGGATCACTCTGTGAAAACTCCATGTTTCCTTGTCTGATACTGATTTTAATTGCAGATAACTGGCATTGTCTGAGGATGGGAGACTGATGATCTCTGTCAGATGATTTATTTCCCAGCTGCTTAAGGTGTGCAGGGTTTGAAAGTTAATTTGAAAAGAAGTGGAATGGAAGTAACAAGAAACTCAGTTTAAAATGCTGTTCAGTTGTTAAATCCATAGTGAACCAATCTAAACCAGAGTTTTATAAGGTTCCTTTTCACCATTTGCACCCAAACCTTAGAACAGAAATCTCATCCTTTTATTGGTAAATGACACTTTTTGAAGCCCAGTCATTTAACTTTGAATTGCCATGCTTATTTGGGAAGTTAAGAGTACTAAGGGAAGTTTAAGCCCCATATAATTGAAAACATCAAATTATATACCCATGAAAATGGGATTTAGAATGGAAATAGCAGCTGATGCTTAACTGAAACAGATATGTTGGAGTAACAGTTATGTACCTGATTTTTAATTCTTCAGATGACTCATTCACACAGCAGTTACCAGTCCTGTAATTTTGAAAAAAGGTAAAGGCCAAACATCTTATTTGGAAATCCATGTTCCTTGGTTATTGCATATGTATAACTCAATTCAGATTTACATGTAAGTAATAAACCTGGAAATATTTTAAGCTGATTAAATGAAAGTGGATTTCATATTACAATATGCTAAAACACACCTACAGAATAAATAACAAGCCCCTGAAGGAAATTTAAATAGAAAGTGATTAATACCTTAAACTGATGAATAATACAGTTTTATAAGAGGTGTGCTAATGAATCAGACACCTCTGCTTGCAGCCAGTCCATGTGGGTGGGCCCTGCAGCTGGAACACCCTGAGCTGGGGTCTCTGTGTGGGTGGAAAGGTCCAAACGCACCCACATGTGGCTGCAGAGCTGGGACTGACCCCTTAGCACTCTGCAGTCCTTCACATCCTACTTGGAAAACACCAAAGAAGGCCAGATCTCATTGACCTCAGTGTTTGTGAAGAGTTCCTGCCAAGTTCCAGGCAAATCCATAAAGAATAAACATGATTTTACTCAGATTCTTCATCACTTCATTAGCAGAAGCAAGTAGTAATTACGAGTCGCAACTATTTTCTTAATTTGAACACATTTTTATCTACCAACTGTTTGGTTTGTTACTTCTTTTAATTGCACATCTCAGTAAGGGGAACATTGGGCAAGATGAAAGGGTCAAAACAAGGATCTTGGAGGATAAACTGTTGTCTTTAAAAGCAATCCCTACTGGAAGAAAATATGATGATTGAGAGGCCAGCGGTGCTAGGGTAAGCACAAGATAAGTCACAAGCTATTTGAAGTAATGTTTCCTTTGATCTGCCAGGCCTTTCCATACATAAGGAAATTCAGAGGGGTGCTAAAGGCTCTGCTAATCTTCCTAATGATATGCTGAGGATGCTTAAGGCTGAGGTTAAAGAGGCCTTTCAGTGCAGCTTGATTTGTGAACTTTTGAAATACAGGACTAGCCTTCCTCTCAAAGATATTTGCAAAGCAGCTGCTCACATTAAAAATGTGTGGGCAACTGTGTGGATGAGCTCAGGCCAGAAAAGTTAAAAAGAGAAGCTTTAGATGAGCTTTGCCTTTAGCAGTGCTGCCCTGGACAGTGATATTGTGGGGTTCCCACAGGGCTTTAGGAGCAAAGTGTGTTCAGAACAAGGGTGGTTTAAAATCCTCGAGGAAAGCAGGCAACCAGAGGGCTGGGTTGGTCAAAATCTTTGATAATTAATATCTGTCAGGCTGGTGGGCACAGCACAAATGTGCTTGGGAAGACTCAAAGTTCTCATTTAAACATCTAATTTTTAGGTCAATCTTTAACACTACCATGGTAAGGCATGAGAGCAGAATCAAAGAGCCTGAAAGTAAACTGGGGAGCCTTAATTTGTCAAAAAAGTTCAAGAATCATTCACTATGGGGGTAGAAAAAGAAAGTGATAGAGAGAAACGTGCAATGCATGCTGGCACCACTGAGCTCTGAAGTTTGATTTTGCCTGGTTCACACTCCTTGTGTGCCCTAAGGCTGAACACAGCAAGAGAGCACATCTGTACCCTCCAATCCATCTGAGGCTCAGAAAGTGAGACCTCTCCCAGTGTGACTGCTTAGCTTCAGAGTGTGCCCAGCACATACAAACTCCACACTGAGTCTGGCAGTCACAGAGACTTTCTTCCCAAAAAGAAGAGGTCGTCACTTGCATGGCAGCACAGCCAGGTGTCCCCAGCAGCCCAAAGGATAACTCAGGGGTCTGTGAGTGTCACAGACCCTCACACGTGCAAGGTGAGGCTGATGTCACACGAGTACAGGTGAGACCTGGCTCGACAGCTGCCTGGATGTGCAATTCTGGGATGCTGTCACGCCAGGATGGCATCAGAGGCGGCCAGAGCTCTGAGGGAAGGACCACACAAGGGGGTGGAACCAGGGCAGTGGGAATGGGGCACGGCTGGTGGCCTCAAAGCAGAGCCCAAACGAGCCAGGTGTTTGGCAGGAAGCACTGGAACCTCGGGGCTGAGGAGCAGCAGTGTCCAGCAGGAGGACTGGGGTCTGGTCCCAGCAGCCAGAGCCAGCTCTCCTCTGCTGGCTGGGGCAGCTCACTCACTTCCAGCCTTTCTCCAAGCAGATTTTCCTAATCAGTCAATTAAAAAGCCCAGTAAGGACATGGCAATAAATAGAAAAGCATCTTCCTCCATTGGCAGCACCTGCAGCCTGGGCTGCTTGGGACAGCCAAGCTCCCTCTGAGGAGCATTAACATCCCTGAACACAGGCTAAAGCCTAATTTTCAGATACTCTCAGCTGTCCAAGGGTTATTTGGCTGTCCCATGCAAAGTGAAATACCTTTAACATGAGAAATTTCCCACCACACATTTCAGTGGGTTTAGAGCACATCTGTGGGAGGTAAGGGCTGCCTCACCTCAACCAAAGGAAAAAGAATTATTCCTTGCACTGCAGGAAAGAACTTTAGTTGGTGGTCTATGGGCAATGATTTAAATAGAAGTTTTGAGGCACTGCTCTGGAATTTAGCTGTCCTGGGTTTGCTATTGTCATAATTTATTTGGTCTTGTCTTATTTGGGGACTTGAGACATTGCATTCCTGAGGAAAGTGCCAGCGTTTTCACTTGGAATGGCAGAGTGACTTCAACTGCTTTCAATTGGCCTGGCTTTATATCTGATTGCACATGAAAGGAAGCCTTTTGAATGCTGTAAAAATGGATAAATTTTGAGCAAATCTACCTGGAACTGACAGGCAGGGAATCCTATGAAGACAAATAGGCTTAGGGCTGAGATAGGAACCAGTCCTAATGCTGTTAGGGCTCAGTTTCTGTGCAGAAGCAGATTTGGAGGTGCTTTGAAAACTTCACTGGCAGGGACCAAACACCTAGAAAAATTAGACCACTGGAAACATTTCTTTGATTTTGAGGAGCCAGACTTTAGATGTGGAAATCAGTACTTGTCTGCTGGTAAATGCACCTATGTGAGCCTTGAAAAATTCAGATTCATGGTTTATTCCACCAACGTTTTGAGTATGGAATATTCCAAATATATACTTGGGAGTTTTAGCAAAAATAGAAAAAAATATTAATGCTTCTTATTCATTGGTTAGAAGAGTTTTTTCCTAATGAATAAACCTCTGTCTATAATCAGTAAAAAGACATCTCTAAAAACCATAGTGTGAACTGATGAAGGGCAAATACCTTCCTTTTTAGCCCCCATGACTGGTGGCTTTACTTTTTCCAGCTGTAGTCTATGGGATGAAACAGAGGAGAGGAAGTTCAGTTAGAACCTCAAAAACATTAAAAAACACACAAACCCCATTTTTATCCAGGGCACACACTTCTGGCCTCACACTGAGCAGGTTTCTAAGGGCCAGCTCCATGCAAACAGTCACAGAGGCTGAGCAGGGCAGCCAAGTCAAAAGGTGAGATCATGGAAACCACAAACCATTTATGGCCTCACCTCAGAGACCTCTCAGCTACACGTGGCTGCCACTTCCAGGCTTTAAAGCTTCCCCTGGTTTTGAGGCTTCCTGCAAACCCAGAATTGCCTCAGCCCTGGCTCTGCCAAGCAGCCTGGCACATCACTGAGTTCCCAAAGGTCCCCACCTTCCCCCAGGGAGAAAACATTCCCAGATGATGTCTAGAACACTATTAAAAAGCATGGGGGCTGCCAGTGCTTTTCAAAAATTAATCAGAGAGAAAAAAATAAAGCCAGGTATTTTTAAAAATAGATCATTAGAGCTTTTCTGTTCATGCTAGATGGGACTAAGACCAAATCTCCTCATTCTAAGTCATGACCAACACCCTGCAAATCCTCCCAGCTCTGGGTTGCTGCTCTCCTTGCAGCAGCTCCTGGTACCCAGTGTCTGATGGTCAATGCCATGGCTTTTGCTGGCTCACAATTCCTCTGATGAGCATGTGGAGCTCCACATGCCTCTTTCTCAGAGGCAGGAGTTCATCACCACTCAGAAATATTTGGAAATGTTTATTTGTGTGGATGTGCAGGAGTACAGAGATAAGTGTGTGGGCTCGTGTTTGTGTATTTAACTACACAGAAATAAACTTTCTGGAGGGAAGCTGATAATGGTCAAATAAAAGCAAGCACTGAAATGATTGCTAAAATAATTAAAAGTGCTTTTTTTTGTCCTCACAAAACAGCTCCTAGCTGATGCTGTTAAATGCTAATGTTAAAACCTGTAACTAGTGCATGGAAATATGGAAAATTATACTGGATCCCTAACTTCTGGATAAGACAAAGAGTGTTAATTGGGCCAAATCTTGTTGTTATTTATACAAAGAAAAAAATAGTTGAATTTAAAGAGGTACAGGTTTCAACCAGAAAGAAAACAACAAAGAAAGGAGCAGAGCTGGAGCAGCACCCAGGTTATGTTCACTGCCATAATGTGTCATGTGGGAGGTAGCAACCATGGCCTACACATGCTGAAAATTAAACAAATCAGAAAAATTCAGAATTTCGTGCTTAAGATGATATGGGATTGGATGGAAGGATGGAGTGCCAGGACACTGCTGGCATCTAGCTCCAGATGAGGATCTGAATCACCCTGGCCAGTCTTGAGCTCTTTGTGTTTCATGGAAACCAAAATGAGCCAGGAAGAGCCTCATGGAAACCAACCTTGCTTGGACTCTTTCCCGAGTCAGCTCATGAGCAGAAGTGTTTCTCTGGGAAGGACCTAACAGTGCATTTAGTATGAAGGCACACTTTCAAAAACCTCCAAAGAACAGAGTTTCTGCAGAGTGCTCCAGTGGTGCTGTGAGCAGTTTGAGGGCAGTCCCCTGAAACCTCTCTATCCCCAGTAATCTTAAACCTCCAAATTCCTGTAAGACTGACCCCTTATTGATAGCAAAGATAAAGGGGCTGTTTTCTGAGCCTCTCAGCATTTCATTAAGGCCTGAACTGCAGAGGAGGCCATAACAGGAAAGAAAATCCTGTGGGTGAATACTTAATTCTATGGAAGGCAATGGCCAATCCTGGGTCAGGTTCTATGGGGAAAGATTTCTCCCTGTGCTTTTAGATATGTAAAAACACATGGCATGACTGAAATTAGAAATCACTTCACTGGGCTCTGGTAACAGCAATAGCAATCTGATGTAGGTTTGAGGAGAACCACATTTCAATGACTCCTATCTTCAAGCAATGCAGATTTTCCACAGTGGCTGTTGCTCTCTGATTATTTGCTGTTACCTAATTCCTTGTGTATCTGTGGTAGTTGTTTTGGCTGGGTTTTAGTGCTGTGCATTTTTGTGCTCACAAGCAGTGCAGTCTTGCTGTTTATTTGCACAGGGAAGTTTTGGGGAGTGTGCAAATCTAAGCTGTGTCATTTGGCACAACAGCTGTGTGACAATTGTGTTGAGTGTGGACCCCATTTTTGCTTGAGCCTCTTCCATCTGACGTTCCCTGCTGACACATTTAGGGGTTTTTCTTGCTGCAGAGTACCCAGGATCTGCCAAATCTGCTTGAATTCTGGGACTTTGGGATCACATGATAAAAACTCCCATCTCTCCACTCCATCCATCTTTTTTTTTCTGCTTTCCATCACTGGGTCAGAAGGTGGAGGCCATTGCTGAGCCCTGTGAGCCCAACAGCTGTTGCACAAAAGGCAGTGATGCCAAAGGCATCCTTCTTGTAGGAAGGGAACAGAGATGGGGAGACTCTTCCTGAGGCCAAGGGATGAACTTCCCAAGGACAAACAGCAGCCAGAGTTATGCATTGGCTTGATGCCATAAACAAGGGGGATGCAGTTATAGAGGCAAATGGCACTTCCCAAGGGAGCAGATAGATGGAAATGTAACTGTGAAAAAGCCCTGGAATTGATGGGAGGCTGTAATGGCAGGCGATGGAAAAGGGGAGGTTGTGTGCACATGGCAGCTGGCAGGTGAAGGCTGGGTTCCCTTTGGGTTTCTCTTTAGTTACAGATGTGGCAGGAATTTAAAAAGAAGAAAAATCACAGAAACCACCCCAGGAGCGTTGGGAGGTGTGGGCAGGACTGTCTGTCCCAGGAACAAAGGCAGTGCTTGCACACCTTGGAAGGGCAGCCGTCGATGGGCACGACAGGAGATGTGGAAGGATCTTTGGTTTGAGACCCAGGCTGACTGCTCTCAAAGTGTATGAGGCTGAATCAGCTCCTCTTTTGATATAAGGGGCCTCCTGAGTGACACCAAGTCTTGTTGGTGGCTTCACGGCCAAGGCAGGGGCTCCTTCCACCCTAGGGCAGGCCAGGGCTTCTCCAGCCCCATTCAAATCCAGTGGCTGCAGGATCTGCAAGTCACCAGCCAAAAAATGGGAATAAACCAGCTGACACACGACCCACTGGGGAGCAGGGGAGGTGAAGGGAGGTGCAGAGCGTGGTCAGCTCTCTGTGCCTCCCTCCTTGCCCAAAACCCCTTTAGCTGAAAGCAGGAAGGCCAAAGACAAGTGCGGAATTGTTCTGGAAGCCCCTGCATGGCCTGAATCTGGGCTGTCCATGGCCAGTCCTGGGCAGGTCAGTGCTGCCCTAAAGACCTCTGGTACAGACAGCAGGAGCTTCAGCAGGGTGGGGCACTGGGGGCAGCAAACTTTGGCTTTAATTGCCTTGGGTGACATTTGGCTGTATTGAAATATTTTAAGGGACTCTGGCTGGGTGCTTCTCACCACTGTTACACATCTGCAGCCTCCAGCTTCAGGACTGCAGTCCTGTAGTTTGTATTTCTGCTTGTCAGACATGAGCCTAAGTGAGTGTCTCAGCATTGCATGTCAGAGATGGAAATTTCCCAAACACGTTTGTCACCAGGTCAGATAAGTGGAGAGAAGCTCAATCCAGTTGCTAATTAATAGCAGACTTTTAAAGTAGGAAAAATCATCTTGTTTGTTATAATTCATTGTTGTAAAATGGGACTATTTTCTGCTGAATTTATGAGCGAAATCCTCAAACCTCTGTTTATTTTTCAGTGCCAGATGAGTCAGTTTTGTTATCCTTAGCAATAATTTGTGATATAATGAAAAATTTGGTATGATTTATACAGAAGAGTTTATGTCTTCATTGTAAATAAACACTGTTCATTTTGTTCCATTAAGCTGAATCAAGAAATATGTGGTTTAAGATGCAGTTTACAAGCTAGTGAAAATCAGAAATTATAAATAGCATGGCAATCTTTTTGGAAAGGATGTAAGTCTTCATGCTCCTAGGACATAAGATAACCTCTAATTAATGGGGGCTAGTAAGAATTCTTTCCTGTCAGCAAGTTATTCCATAATTGCCTTCTGTATGGCTTCCTGTCCTTTCCTCTGGAGCAGCTGCTGTGCTCCTGCAGGAACAGGATGATAAAATCAATAAATCCCTGACCCTCTCCTATACCTCTGTGAATGTCTTTTTTGATGGGAACTTTCATCCACCCAAGGCCCAGGTTCAGTTTGCTTTGTTTGCAAGGCAAAAACCTCTGAATGCTGAGGCAGAAGAAATGACTTGCTTCCTTTAGTGATGTCTTCACTTGTGACAGGAAAAACAAAGCCTAAATCCTTCAACTCATGTGTTGGCATGTAGGAAGGAAGGTAAAGTAATTTTTGTCAATACCTTCACCTGGAGAAGCAGCTGGTTGCATTGTTAATATGGACCCACAGTACAAATATCCACCTAATAGAGGGAGAGAAAAGCTTAGCTCTTGAGAGATTGTCTGGCTAAAACAAACCTCACCCCAACCATCCTCCGAGCTCTGGAGCTGTGTTTAGGAGGCCTTCCACTTTGCCCTGGCCCTCAACTCTGCTGTTTATCATTTTCTCCTAATAGTTCCACTTGTCTTCACCAAAACTACTTCTGGACTAAAGCCTTATTTTTGCTATGTGATAGGCAGGGCTCCAAAATGACCTGATGGTTGCAGTCACTGGGTTCTGAGATAAATGCAGGAAATGGCTGACTGGAAGTGCCTTTGCCCTTTTTTCTGTCATATAAAGCAGCTGAGGGATTGGCACAGGCTGAGACAGGCTTAGTTTAACATTAAACTAATTGAAATTTGCTGCAATGAATCCCATCTAATGTGTCATTGGGAAGGAGGTTTCTGGATCTTTAGATAATGATGCAGTCTAAGATAATATATATCCACTTTTTAAAAGGTAGGAAGTGGGCTGGGGAAGGGAATGTCTCTAATGAGTGATAAAACTGCAGATGCACACACCTGGTTTGGGAAGATGGTCTTCCTGCAGGCCAGGGTCTGAGCCAATTAAAGGAAGCCCTAACTGGACATTAATCAGCAATCCAACAACAGGACATTTTCCTGTGGTGAATTTGCAATTCCCTCCCTCCCCTCCTTCTCCCATCAGTGTCAAAGTTTGAATTATATGGTCTTTTTTTTTTTTTCTCTTGTTTGGACATGGACCAGGAAAAATGAATCTATCCATGCTTCAGATCCCTGTGACTTCTAGAGGTTGTGCTGATCATCAGCTACGAGCTGTGAATAAAGCCTTCAAACCTTATTTAAACATCACAGCACTAATTATGGTTTCCTTAAGTAAAATGCTCTTAAACTAGAATTACCCATAAGATTATACACTGGCAGTTACACAAGGAATTGTGGTAGAGGGCTGTACCAGGGGGCTGAGCTCACCCCACTGTCTCAGTCAGTCAGATCTGGTGAGAAGGACAAATGCAGCAGTCACAGTCAGCAGTGGAAAACCATCCCTGTGTTCTGCCCAGTCCCAGTACAGGCAGAAAACTCATTTAATATTCAGCATGCATTATTCAGTTTACAGCACTGCTCCCAGTTCTCAGCTGGTGCAAACAGATGCTGATCTGCTGAATATTGATTTCCATCAGTTCAGGTTTCAGTTCCCAGTGCAGAGAGCTCTTCCCTTTGTGTTTAATGTGAAGTGCACTGTTAAACACCACCAAAAAGGGAAACAACTCTAATGCAGGTTTTGGGGTTTTTTAAAAGGAAACAGGGAATTTCTGGCAGTTCTGACAGAACAGACACTCTTGTCCTTATGGGTGCTCACTGCTCACTCCATCCCTTTGTAGCATGAAACACACAAATTAAACAGGACTGGAAATTTGGAAAAGTTCAGACTTTAGAGTAGATTCAGGGTTGGGGTTAGAACAGATATTTTCCTATCATCCTCTGTAAACCCACACTCCCTTCCCATGCACCATCAGATAGTTTCTTTTAATCAAAAAAGCATGAGCAGCATAAACCCTCTTATTCCTGCTTGTTTGAATTGAATTTTATTTGTGCCAAAAGTCTGTTGGCTTGGCTGCATGACATTGACTTCTAGCTAAAACAATTTACTCACCAATTACTTCCACAGACAACAATTCCAAGCTATGAAGAGAATTAAGGAAGTGTTTTCATACTGTTAAGGAATACATCTGTGAAGAGCTTTCAAAAGATGCAGTGTGAGATGCTAAAGTTCACTTTGTTTTTCCTTAGATATTAGCAGGGCAAATGATCAGAAAAATCCAGTAAATGTTTGATGCTCCCCCACCTACAGCTACCAGAACTGCAAATGCTTTTCAATTGGAAACTACCTGCTTTCTTCCACAAAACTGCTTTGTGGGTTGTTTTTTTTTTTCTGTTAAATAACCCACTTTTTCTCCACTGTGTGGATGAAAAAGATGATCTATCTATTCCATGCATGTTCCTGCTGGATTGCACGTGCCTGGTGATGCTGCAGTGGCACTGCAGGGTTTATCTCAAGCCCTGCCTGCACACAGCTCTGCAGAGCACATCCCTCATTCCTCTGGGCAGAATTCAGGACTAAAATGGCATTTGCTGGGGGGTTGGTTGGAATTAAGGCAGATTTTGCACATGCATGGAAGAGGGATGGAGAAGCACATGGCATTTTTGTGGGAATGAGGTCCAGGAAGGCACCAGAGCTGGAAGGATCTGTAATTTGCAGACACCACCCAGTTCTGGTGCAAGGGTGCCTCAATTTAGGTGTGAATTAGTAAGTTTGAGGAGAGATCCTTAACAATTACTAAAGCATTTCATGATAATGAGGAAGATTTTAATTTAGGAGACAACTCCCACACTCCCACCTGGAGGCATTACTATTTCCTATCCACCTGTGCCCCTCCTGTCCTTTTAATAAGACTAAGTTGTGAATTCTGAACATCACTCCTGGCTATTGTTTCACAAAGTCTTTTTCCCTAAAAGGGTTTCTCTTTCCCTAAAAGAGTTCTTGTGACATCCTGATTTTCATGGATTATTTCAGAGGGGTTAAAAAGAGTAGTGAAAAACTCAGGATCTCACAGACATTGCCATGACCTCTCCTGCATCCATTTAAAGCAGATATTTCTCTTCCTTGGGATTCTGAAAAAGTGTACATTTGATTTCTAAACACAATAGGTGCAATGCTGGAACCAGTTTTACACAGGTGTGACTCCCTGGGTTTTGATGGAGTTTCTACATATTCATTGGCAGAGGAAGTGAATAAATACTCTGGGGCTTTGAAGACAGAGCTACAACAGGAACTGACAGAGAGCAAGTCTTCTTTTTGAAAGTGAAGAACAGGAATGAAGTTAAAATGTGTTTTTATATGTGTACATACAGACATGGGGGGAAAAATCACAGAAAGGAAGAGAGAATCTTTTGTTGTGAAGTCAAAATTCCCTTTACAACCATGACTGACAATAGCCATCACTTTTGTAACTATTGTAAATAAATACTTTGGAAAATCTTGTCACCTGAGTGCATAAAATCTCTCAGAGATCACTGAAGGGCCTTCATCCTCCTCTCTGTTCCCTCTTCCCCAGAGATTTTCACAAACGTTGAGAAGATTAATGTCCAAATAGGAACAAAAAGAGAATAAACTCATCATTGAAGAGGACTAAAAGAAAAGGAAATAGCTGATTTAATTAGGCTTTTGGTGATGATTCAGACCAACATAAATCTCAATGAAAGGACAAAAATAATTACAGGTAATTAATGCCAAAGTATCTAAAGCTAAGGAATTTAGTTAGCCTTGAGCACTGTACATAACACACCCAGTTCTTCTTTCTGAAGATAACACAGTGCATCCACTAATTTAGGTTATGGAGTTTCTTTTACACTTGTAATTATTTTTAATACTGACACTTCTTTGGCCAGAAGGGAAACAGTGCTGGGAGCATACCAAAGCCAACCTAAAACATAGAAGATTTTTGTTTTGTTATTCCTGGAGCTAAAAGGGCATGAGTCAAAAACAAATCAAATCCATCATTCTGCCACTGGAGAGATCAGTATAAGATCAGTGAGATGCAAGCAGAAAAAATATGGATCCCATATTTTTTCTGTCTCTGGTTGAGGCTCAGTAGTGTTTCTCAGCTATGGTCTTGTTTTTATGTATCAAAAAAGCAGCTCTTCAGTGACTTCTTTTTTTTTTTTATATCAGTATTATGGTCAAATTGGAGCTCTGATTTCAAAGATGCATTTTTTATGAAGATCTGTTTCATGCACAAACCTTCCAGAGTAGTTTAAAAGACAAATACTGGAAAGAGAAATAGAATATTTTGCCATTGATAAGAGCTGCAGGACCAGCATCTGGATGGACTAGATTGAGGGTACGGGTTTAAATGATGCATTTTTGTAGTTCAGAAAGAAAAGCATTTTTTTCTTGGGTAAGATCCCACTCTATATATTTTCCTTTCTTTGGACTGTAGGAGATGAAAGTTAATGCCCATAGGTTATGTTTCCCCCTCATCAATTAGGGGGTTTCATAAACCTTATTTTACAGCAAAAAAAAAGATGGGGATATGGGAGTATGAATTAGCTCTTACCTTTCCATATCAGATAACCTACATTTATGCAGGTGGGAAGCAACAAATTTTCAGAATTTTATACCACAACTGGAAAAAATGAGCACAAAATCTGGGGTGTGTTCATTAAGGAAATGAATTCATGGCCAGAGCTCATGCTTTCTTGTGATTTTCTTTGTCCTCCTCTGTGGTATTTCTCTTCTTGCCTATGAAAGAAGAATCCTTGCTGTAACTCCTCCTAATTCAGCAGTGCTTCAGACACGTGCCCTTAGTTATCCACCTAGTGAAGTTATGCACTTAAGTGAAATCCAATCTGATCTAGAGAAATGATGTTAGGGAAACATCTCTGTCTTACCATGAAATGAAAACAGCAGCAATGAGCCCGTGGGGGTATTCAACCTCAGAGGAGCAAAATGAGCCCTGTTAGTGATGAAGGGGAGATCCCACTGGTTGTGAATTAACTCGAAAGGGAAGTTTGGGAAAGGAACAAAATAGCCAGTTTATGTTTTTGAGGAGTGCTGATGGTGGAATTGTTTGCTTTTGTGTTCCACAAAATGCACAGGCAAGCTTCTGCTCCCTGAAGCAGTGGGGCTGGGTGTCCCACGAGCGCGCCCTTGTCTGAGTGACAGGTGGCACAGACAGCAAATTGCCTAAAACAAGGAAACAGGGACATGGTTTTACAATCTGCAACCAAGCTCAGGTTTGGTTTGCGTGGCTGGCAGGTCTGGTGGCCATCAGGCAGGTCTGGTGGCCATCGGGCAGGTCCCAGCCTGACTGCCAGCCAGCTGTGCTCCTCTGCTCCCATCCTCCCACAGCCCCCAGGGGATGTGGAGCCAGGGCTCCACTGAAGGGTGAGGGACCTTTCACAGGACCTTGCATGGACTGGGAGCCCTGGAGGAGCCTGTGCCCTCCAGAACAGCTTCTTGCTGTGGGCTGCAGTCGTGCGTGGGACACTGCAGCCCCAGGGCTCCTGCAGCACCTTCTGCAGCTCTTCTCCTCCTTGCATCCAGGCTATGGCTCTGCAGAAAACCTCCTTTTCCCACTTCTGCCCCAAAAGTCCTGGCAGAGCTCTCTCCTGTTCCCCACTGGCAGCAAGAGCAGTGGGTGCAGAGCTTTTAGCCCCCAGTCCCTCCTGATGGCACCAATTCCCCCAGACTGCTGTAACTCAACTGTGACAACACCAGGGTTCCTGAGAGGGACACAAACCACCCACGAGTGGGTGATTTTGATATTTTTATTCCACAGGACGAGCAGGAGATAAAAGGCAAGTGATGCCTGTGCTTGGGCAGCTCTGAGGAAATATTTTCCATGCTGAAAATCTCCCAAGGGAGTCAGGAGCACGAGTGTCATTGGCAACCCACAGAATGAGCACTGGCAGGGCGCAGCTAAAGGCCAGAAAAATCAGAATATTCATTGCACTGGGGCACAACAGGAAAAGCTTTCTGTGGCCAGGCATTCAGCAAGTTCCCAGCTCTGCAATATGGCCAAAATCCACTGTGTTTCTGAGAGAAGTGGTGGAGGTTTGTTCCCAAATCCCAGCAAAGGGAAACCGTACATGGACATCCTCATACGCCATTCTTTCACAGCAGAAGCTGTGTAATTAAGCATATCCATTAAGGGGGCCACAAAATATGAAGTAATGAACTCCATCTCTCAGGAGACCAGTACTTCACACAGTAAAATTAATGGGCTTGTGAAAGCAGCCATTGCCTGAGAGGAGCAGCCATTTTATGGATCTTTTATTATTTAGGAAAGCAGCTCCAAATCTTTCAGATCGGAAGAGCGTCG
>JAYDZK010000271.1:29224614-29267748 GCA_034509185.1 Euphonia xanthogaster
CCAGAGCAGCTGTGGCTGCCCCTGGATCCCTGGCAGTGCCCAAGGCCAGGCTGGACAGGGCTGGGAGCACCCTGGGACAGTGGAAGGTTCTTTAATCCATTCCACCTCAGGCCATTTTGTGATCGTGTGACACTGGAATACAAAACATAATTTTTAGGGAACTGGGTTAAATTTTCTTACACAAATATTTATCCAGAGATGGAATCCAAAGCTCCTCTCTCCCTGCTGCGTGGTTCTTTGCCTGTAGCAATTTTTGGGGTTTTTTTTTCAGGCCTGAATGCGGAATCTACAAACATCAGAGTTTATGTTGTACTCAGGACAGGGTTCCTCAATTCAGGACACTTTGGTACATAAAAAGAAATACTGCTTCCTAATTTTAGCATGGAATTCTGGTGTAGGTGGGAATATCTTGGTTGACTTCATCAGGTCGTGGAACAAATTGTTGAGAAAAGTATGGGATGGCAGTGAGGAATAAGCCTACAGAATCCTTGACCTGCAGCACATATAGGTTGAAGGGTTTTGCTAAACCAAATAACCATTTTAATTTAATCTCCACTAGAAAAATAGGAAAAATGAAATGCTTGCCATATGGTGAAAATATGTTAAGCTTCAAAGAAGTAGGAATCATTAAATACAACTATGAAAAGGGGTTTTTGGGTTTGAATGGTATGCCAGTTTCAATATAATAAAACCTACATATATAATCCTATTAAAGCCTCATTTGAAAAAAAATGAAAGGATTCCTTTGAAAAATGCAAAATCTTAGGTCACATTTTTCCGCCTGTATATTTATTTTCATTTTAATCAAGGCTGCTATGGTGGGAGAACTTGGTGAGATTTTCAGTGCACATCCACTGTTTCAATTTTTTACACAGGTAACATCAACATGAACCAGGCTTTGAAGATAAAGAAATGAGAACTGAAAACCATATTCTCATAAATAGTGAGCCACTCCATAACCAAAAGGAATATTAAAACCAAAGCTGCAACAAGGCATCCCCTATCTTTTCCCCAACTCCACTGTGTAGGAATTGAGGCAATGAAAAGGAAAACCTGAGCCTCCCACTGCCTTTCCAGTTCCACTGTTCTCACCAAGAAAACTGAGAATCCAGATCAAGGAGCTCTGTGAATAATTCTGGTGTAAATACTGCAAAGGGCTGCCAAAATACAGCCACACACACTGAATACCCACATTCCAACACTTACAGCCCCCTCCCTAAAATCCCCCTGTAATAAAGGGCAGGTAGGCACATGAATGCTGGTGGAAACCTAAAGGGCAAGGAAAATGGCTGTGAGAAGGGGCCCAGCTGCTGGCAGAGAGGAGCTGCAGCCCTCTGCAACTCTTGGAGTGGTTTCCTACAAGGTTCCTTTGAGTGCTGGGCCTTTTTAGAATTGTTTGGGGTTTTTATCCCCCCTCCATCACTAAATGTCACAAGCAAAGCACCCACTGCTCTCCTTCCTTATTCCTGTTATTTATTCTGATGAGGTGATGCAGGAGCACCCCAAACAGAGCAAATTGCTGTGATACAGCTGACCAACACACAAAAATACCAGTTCTGCCCCAAGCATTTTACAGGCCAATTTCTCATTTTCATTGGAAGATCCACCTCCACATTAACCTCCAGGTGTGGCCATTTCCCAAGCTGCTGGAAATCCTGCTGAGCTGCAAACCTTCCACCTCCTTCTGGAGCTTCATCCCATGATAACTATGAGAAATAGACTTCAAGATAAAGCATAAATCCTTTTTGTTTTTATCTGCTCTGTCAGTTATTCCATCACTAAGGCCACATTTCTGACACTGCTTTTCCTCAGATTTGGGGTTGGGATGATTTAAGAAGTTTGCAGTTTTACCCAGCTTCTAGAAGTGTCTCTTTGAGCACATTTGGTGCTCTTTAGATTCAAGTGACTTCAGAAGTGCAAAGTTAATAATTTATTTATCACTGCTGTAAAATAACAAGGTTGACAGAGAGAAAATCCTCCAGGAAACAGCATCTGTGCTTCTCTCCCTCAGCATGCACCAAACAAAGAGCTGCACTGTTTGTCCCTGCAGCACAAAAAAGTCAAGTTCCTAAAAGTTCAGTCAAAATTTTGGCTTTCCAAATTTTCAAAAGTGTCTCTCAAATATTGATTTGGGTGGTTTACTTCCCACAGGATGTACAATTTATTTATATAAGTGCAGTCAGAGAGCTTGTTGTGCATGCTGCTGTTTGGGGGGTGGCTTTTGCTTGGATTTCTTTTGTTTTTACCTTTTTATTGTTTGCTGACTCCTGCTTTCATGCACAACAATTTCCTTTGATCCATTTGGGGCTGAGCATTTTGCACAGGGAAAAATGGTTTTGGCTGTGTTTGGTATTCTGCATGTCATTTTAAACAGAGAGGGGAAAGACTGAATATCCACAGGTGATGGAGGTATCTAAAAGATAAACTTAATCAGGAACTATCAGATAAAATGAAATATTAGCTGGGTGTTGCAACCAAACTCCCATGTGATTCATAGCATTCAGTTTTCTTGTTCTAAAAAACCTTACAAATTCCCCATAGACACAGTGCAGGATCATGTTTTACACAGTGCTGAAAAAAGCTCCCTTTTTTATACTGTCCTTTGTGATTAATAACATCCAACTGTATTCATCCAGGAATACTTCACCTCCAATAGCCATAACTAAAAAATCCCTGGGAAAAAAAATGTCACCATTGTCCCGCATGCAGAAATGTCAGCCAGCAGCCAAAATTGCCTTGAACAACAGCTCCCCACAAGGGTTAAAGGAGCTATAAAAAGCACTGCTCAGACCTTCTGACACCCTATTAATTAGCTCCTTCTGTGGATGTGTTGCGTGAACTTTGTAGGGTCATACAATAAATAAGAATAAAAACTCAAGGCTTGGAGTTTGCCAGCTCGTTGTGATTTACCCACTAGCAAAGCAGGAATATCAGTGGAGCCTGTTTTTTGGGGAAGTGCCTGCTCCAGTTCCCATTTTGCTTCACTAGCTGCTTAGGATAAGAAAAGAACACCATGGGTTTCTAGATAAAGCATGTAAACTACTGATCCAACTACACAAAACAATCTCTTAGGGAATTAGCAGATTAGAGGGGGGAAAAACAGCAAAAATTAACATTAGCAGCCAAAAATGAATGGCAATTAGTGGTAAAGCTAAATAAAGCTAAGGAGAAGGAAATGTGCTGACACTCTGGACCACTGCTGATATTTCCCACACTCTCCACTGCTGGTGGGAAACTCCTGCATTTGCTTATAAATTCACTCTCTATAGCCTAAATATTACAGAGAGCAAACTCTGAAATGCATTGTTTCTATGTGGATCACAGCAGCTAAGGAAAGGCCCCAAATATGACTCAATTTTTAATTCCTTTTGCAAAGGCTGTGAATTATTCAACCATTTTTTATTTTTTTTTCTGAAGTGAATGGTTAATTTCAGAGCTGGTCTCTAAACAAGGAGTCCTGATAGCATCCCAAGTTTCACATGCTGTTAGGAAAGATAATCTGCCCAGCTGGAAGGATGAGCTGCAGCTCCAACAAGTAACAAAACCTGTAACCTTCCTGCAGCTGTGCTGCACAGAGGCAACCAGAAACTGTTGGCAGAAACAGATTGTATCTCTTTTTTTAATGGAAAACAGGCACAGAAATAAACTGGAAGCCAAGAGGGCCAACCCCAAGTAGGGAATTAGAGGCTGAGTTAGGACTGATTCTCTCTCTTAATGGAGGAAAGAAAAGTATTTTCATTCTCAAGAGCAGCTCCAATTAATGGTAAGACACACTGGAAACTGGGCTTGAAGCTGTTCAAGAATGAGATTTGGTGATCAGAATATAAAGTTCCATGAAAATATCTCAGCTAAAGAAAAAAAAATAAGAATACTAAACGTTGGGATGTTAGGAAAGAAATAGAGAACAAAAAAAAGCAAGAATATCTTTATGTCAACTTATTCATGTGTGGTATGGATGAATCTTGAATGCTATCTGTAGTTTTAGTGTATCTCTGGGAAAGAAAGGAAGGGAAAAGGAAAAGAAGAAAAGAAAATATCTGTATACATGTAGGAAGGATAATCAAATTAATGTTGGATTCTGCACGGGCAGATCAGGATGGCTCAGTGTGGAAAGGGGTGGATGAAGGGCAGTATGAGAGAGTACACCTGAGTCTCCTGGATATTCACTCCTGGTCTCTGTTTATGAATTTAGGCAAGCAAGCATCAGAAGGAAAAGCTTCTCCACGCAGTGCAGATCTGCTGTGAAAACCTTTGCACCAGTGTCAAAAATCTTTAAGTGTTAGAAAAGTGGCTGCTTTAATTCAGAGAAGAAAAATCAGAGAAGAGAGCTTAGGAAGCCCAGAGGAACTAGATCTGATTTCTGTGAGGTCCCTGGGCATTGAACTGTTGGAGGTTAGGAAAGGATTTCTAAGAAGCACTACCACAATCCTTCTCTGCTCATTAAGTCTTTTTCTCAGCCACACTTGGAGACAAAGTACTGGGTTAACTGGGCTTCTCATCTGCCACAGCTGTACCTGTGCTATGTTAGATTCCCTTCAGTCCTGTAACAACCCCCTCCACTCCCTGCATGAAGAGCTAACACTAAAATAATTTGACATAGCAGACATTTTTAAGCTGAAGTTTGGCAGCTGTAAACATGGGGCAGTGGTACCTGGGACTGACTGTCTGCTGTTCTTCATACAGCAGTGATCACAGAATTATCTGCAAAAATCTGTTGTGAGAGAAACATCCAGAGGTAGGAACAGAGCTTGGAAAATGAAACACAGAGATCTTCAGTTTCAGTCCCCTCATATTCTAAGGACTATGTCACATAATCCTTTTTATAAACTGTTCAGGCTTCATTATGATTAAATTTATTGGCCTCCATTTTTCCTGGAAAGCTGTTCCAGAGCTTCACTGCTCTGCTGATTAGAAACCTTTTAATTTCCAAGTGAAATTTAATATGACAAGTTTATACTGTTCTGGAGAAGTGTTACAGTTGCTCTCCACACACACATCACAGAGCAAATACCAACAAGGGAAAAGAGCAATTCAAGTTAAAAACAGTAATAGCACCAAAGCATTGCTGGCTGAGAAGTCTCCTCCAATTTTAGATGCAGATCCCACTGCAACCTTTAATTCTTTGGTAATAAGCTACTACTAAGGGAACTCAGTCTGTTCACATCAGCTCTGGTTTATATCTACAAATGCATAATAACCTCTGTCCCTCTAATGAATCACTGGGGCTGTCATAACTCTAATGAGCACATTTCTTTCTGAAGGTGTTGATCACCTAAAAGCACTCGCTTGTTTTTCCTGTCTTGAATGACATTTTAAGTGCAAGCACATCTCCAGAGAGTTTATCTGCAGAGGCTGCACCAGAGAGAGCCCCCTGGACCTGGAAAGGAGGGGGAGTTTCTGTTCACAGCCCGTGGAGCAGCTGTGTCAGCTCACAGGGAAAGCTCTCTCACCTGCTCCAGGCGTGCCCCTGGCTCAGGTTTGGTGCTGAGGGTTGTCCCAAGTCAGGCTGGAACAGCTTCCCAGCAAAGTGGTGGGGTCACCATCCCTGGAGGGGTTTAAGGCACGAAGCTGTGGCTTTTAAAAGCCTGCTTTAGTGCTTGGCAGTGCTGGGTCTAAGGCTGGATGTGATGGTCTTAAAGGTCTCTTCTGACTGAACTGGTTCTGTGGTTCTGAGGTTTGGCTGCTCAGCCACAGGCCTGCATCTTCTGTCTCTGATTCAGGTCAGCCACATTTCATGGGACAAGAATTGCTCCTTCCACACCAGGAGAGTGTTGGCCTTGGCCAAAACCTTTGATCACCACAAAAGCATTAATGTAAGTGGTGCTTGCAGCTTGTTTGCTTGGATTTGAAACCCAAGGCTTTGTTGTAGGCACTTTTGTGTTCCTCCAAACACAGTCAGGAGAGGTGGGTGACTCAGTGCTCTCCCCAAACAGGCTATGGTCAGCCCCTTTCCAGAAATAACCAGGAGTAAATGACTTTTAGTTATAGTTCCTGAAATTTAAAAAACATTTAGGAGGCTTTTAACTGTGTGCTATTTCAAAAAAAAAAACAAAAACCCACCATATTGTACAATATTTTCAGAACAATGGAGAAAAAGAAAGAAGTCATCTTTTTCTCACCAAGAGGTTCAACATTTTGTTGTTTCCAATGCCATTTCTAGCAATAACGGGAGGCAGTTAATTTTGGAGGTAATTAACATTTCATTACCACTTCCTCACAGATTTACTGGCCAGGAGAAGAGTGACTTGGAGAAACAAAGAAAACACAGTTATTGTTTGAATCCTATCTCACAGAGATTGCATTTGTTCCCTCAGCTGATTCAAGTCTCATTTTCTACCATTTGTATTTAATTTTGTCCCACAGCTCTATCACCCTTCAGACCCATCCCCCTTTGGTTTATCTCATGGCAGTGGTGTCACACTCAGTCCTACAGGACATTTGGTCAGGCCATCAGATATTCCCCTAAGGACAGGGGTTTTGGATGCTGAGCAATTGAATTTTGTTGCCTAAATCATCCCTCTCCTGGTTGGGTGCATGGGAAGAGGGTAACCAGGTCTGCTGATAAATGTCTCCCTCCTCAGCTCTCTTGAAAACTGTTCAGGCACCACTGAAGATCTGCTCTGGTGTCACAGGGGAGGTGGTCAGGTATCCTACACATTTTACCAGTCACAACTCCCTTTTCCATGGGAGACCATTCCTTTTATTGGTGTGAAAAAGCAGCACGTCACTTCACATCCTCACCCAAAAGAGAAGGCAGCAAACACACCCTTGTTTCCTATTTTGGCCCAAAAAGAAATGGTACCCACAGCAATGGCAGCTCAGGTGCCTCTCTGGCTCCTCCTAGCAGAGATTTTCCAGGCTCAAGCCCTGATCCTGAGAGAAGGAGATTATGGCAGTGTCTTTCATTAGCTAAGCTGAGGGAATAAGAATAGGCAAGTGCTACCAATTATATTTCAACACAAAGCAGTACCCACTGAAGTGTAAGGGAAAGGCCACAGCTCCGTTGTTAACAGGGGTGTTCTCACAGAAAAAAGCTTTGAACACCCTGGGAGCATTAAAGGGAAGATGTCTCGCATGTGCAATTACTCAACACATCTTTAAAACTGCGAACACTTGTTCACATGTGGTGAAAATTACATCTGTGAGCACTTGGGGGAAAAAAAATCCCACCTGGCAGGCACACTCTTTTTCACTTTGGAGTTTTATAGGAGTTCTCAGAGCTTGTTGGTCCGGTGAGAGCTGAACCAAAGTCAGTGGAGGAAACTGTGAGGCAAGGAAAAGAAAATGCAGGGTAATGTGCTGGTTTTGTCCTAAGCTCAACAGGTTTTTGATTCTTCCAGTCTGACCCACCCTCAAAGAGAAAGAAAGTAAAATTAAAATATGTATCTCTAGGTCTAAATATAAATATTGACAGTGCCTTGGCTTCTTTCTCTGCTGGCTTGGAATGCTGAGGCCTTTGCAAGATTTTCCACCCTCTCCCACAGGTGGGTTTGCTCAGCAGTGTTCAGCAGGTCTGAGCTGCTCTAGGAAAAATGGTGCAGGATCCAGTAATTCCCAGAGAATTCACTTCTTCTGTGTCATGTAAAGTCAGTCATGAACTCCAATAATCACAAAGAGCTGATACCCTCCTTGGACAGGCACCACAGCTGGTGCCTGGTGGGTAACTCACATTCAGAATTTTATTTCCAGGGGACAAAAAATGTAACTAATTAACCAAGAAGCTTAGTCAGGACCACAGCTTTATAACAGATCCTCCAGACTGTCTGTGAACACACCAAGAATTGGGGTTTTGTCACATCTTTTCTGAATTTCCTCACAGTGTTCCCCACTATACATCTCCTGCCATCATCTCAGGGAATACCTTTAACTGGTTTGGGTTTTAATAGTCAATATTCTGATGTTCCTAATTCTATCTTGGCTCTCTGTGTCTTGGTTTAAGTGCTGAGAGTGACACAGGGACACCAAACAATGTGGGAAAACAACCAGACATTTATCTGGCTGTCTCAATTTCCCATTTTCTAAGTCAGGTCTAGAAACTTGGGCTTAGCTATCCTAGCAGGTACCGAGGAGAAGAAAACACATCCAGGACAGGAAACCACCTTTATTCCATCTAAAGGAGAGATCTTTATTTCCCTGACTCTTTGAACTGAAAAAAGAAAATTGGGACTGGAGGCAGAGTTATTTATACAGCCATGAAAATTAAGCACTTCCATTTTCCTGAAGAAAAAGGAGTAAAACAGTCCATGATGAAATCATGGATTTGATCCCTTTTTCCAGTTCAATATCCATTGCCTCAAACAAAGGGCCCATTTCTGGTGTGAGCAGCCAGGTAGAGGCACCAAGCTCTGGGTTTTGGCAGATCCTCCCAGGTTAGAGATGCTGACACTCCAGGGAGAGCTTCCCCCCACATCTGCTCCACGTAAATACTCTGACAAAGCCATCGGGGCATCCAGTTCATCTGGGTTTCCTGCCACATACAGAATGACACTTTTAGCAGCCTCTTAAGCTTTTTGAAAACCTTGCAAGGAAGTAAGAAGCTGTATGGGGCTTAGCTGAGATGAAGACAGGCATTTTGAGCCAAAAGGCAGGGAAAGTGTTGACAGTTTAAAGAAAGAAGGAAGTTGGAGAACAGATGAGATTTGACTAATTTTTTTTGGTCCATCCAGAGGCTTGTTACAATTACCCCTTAATTTTCCCTCAGGGACTCATTAGAGTCCAGATAGCAATATCTGTCTGCTGTTGGTCTTCCTTTCTCTCTTCTAATGACAAAATGCTGATAGCCAGACATCATTCCAAACACATTTAGTTGTAATATAATAACTTGGAATAGCATCTGTGGCAGAGAGAGGCAATTTGATGGGCTGTGTTAGCCAGAGAAACTCAAAGTACTATCCCTGTTCAACATTCCCAGCCTGGAGTGGCCTGGGCAATAACCACAGTGATAGGAGAGCTCTAACAGCTACCATCAAAACACAGAACTTTTATGTTGGGATTAATTAGGTGATAAAAAAGTTGAGTTCTGTACTGTTCCTTCTCTGCAATCTGCCACTATTTAATTCATGGTGGAGCACGCTCAGCTGCATGAAAGGCAGATAGGGAGGTGTTTTTGCAAGGCAGCATGACACAAATGCTTGTCCCACGTGAAAGGGCCCTTGTAGTGGTACAACAAGGCTCTACCAAGTCCTTGGGGAGCAGCAAGCCCCAGCTACAAGCTCCCTTATCTGAGTTGTCAGCACAGAAAGAAGAGCTTTGAGCGCTGATTCTTTACTGTGGAAATTTCAAAAGTGATGACATACAGAGGGAGTCGTGTTTCTTCCCCTGGGACTTGTTTGTAATGCCAATTTAGCAGATGATGTGGCAATTACACCGGGTTTGGTCACATAGAAATGTGCTCTTGGATGTGGGTATATTGCTAACAGCTGTTGGGTCGTAGGAAGAAAAATTTGCATTGCTGAAAACGAAATCCGAGTTAAAATTGAACACTTGCAGCCATAAAAATTAAATAAGAAAATCAGCTCAGAAACCCTGAAAACAGACAAGGGCCTTCTGTGTTGGTTCATTCATTAATTTTACTGGTTTTAAATGTAAATAGATCACAAGCCTTGATATTATGCTATGCCAGAGGAAATCCCATGCCTAACTAGCAGAAAATTCTTTTTCCATGTGATATTTGAAGATTGTGGCTCAGAACCTAATATCAGACATGCTGAAAAATTTTGGAAATATATCACTGCAAAACAAATTGCACCAAATAAAAATTTGTTCCTCTCTCTATTTTAGAGACTTAGAAATGGATCTTTTGAAGTGAAAAACATGGAAATTTCTGCATCAGCAGTGGTCATATTTCATTGCCTTTATTTCTCTTCTGTTTTTTTCTGATGTCCCACTCTTTGATTTGTTTTTCTGCATCACTCAAAGCAAACAGCATCTATTTGATGGAGGCTTTTGTAATGGAGCTAAAGAATTTCTGTCCTGCTCCCCATCTTTTTACCCCCCAGCCTGGGTTGACACCAGGGTTTGCCCTGACCCAGGTACAGCACCAGCTCTTGGACATGTTAAACCTCATGAGGCTCCAAGGTCCCACTTGTGGAGCTTGTCCAGGTCCCTGTGGACGACGTGCCACCCCTCAGCACCTCTCTGACCTCTTGGAGTCGTTCAAATTCACAGTCCCTTTGTCTGTGCCATTAATGGAGATATTAAATATCTCCGTGCCCCTGGGCACACTACAAATCTTCTGCTACTGAACACCACGTGGTCCCTGGCATTCATGATCCAAAATTAGAGGATTATCCATAACTTACTGCCAAAGAACAGGCTGTTTAGATATTTCTTGTTGGTTCAGGACAATTAGAGTGGGAAGTGATAGCTGTTTGCCTAGCACTGGTGGCAGCCTCCCCAGTGGGCCTGGGGGCTCACATCACTGCTGCCACTGCACAGTTATCATTGTGCAACCCCATGGAACACCTTTGACAAAACATTTCATCATTTCAAAAGAAATACCTCATAAAGAACTATTGAAATTTTATTTTCACTTATTTTTTTTTAACTTCTTCTGTCCAATATTCATTCAAACCCCACTGGAATAGCTCAGTACTTGAGCTCAGAGTGCTTTGTATCCAGGCTGTTCATCCTGGCAAAATGACTCCCTCAACCACATCCCTGCAAAGCTGCAGCTCCCTCTTTGACATGTTCTCTGCTCCACAGCTGTGAGGCAACCCCACAGGTTATGGGGGTAGAACACTGGGAATTCTGGAGCAGGGAGAGACAGATACATCAAGGGCAGGAAAAGGTCCCACTGTGCAAATTTTGCTCATGAAGTCAAAGAGAAATGAATCATTCTCAAACAGTAGACATCTAAAGGTTGGATGGAACAATTTCTAAATATTAGTCAGACCAAAAACAACACACTGCTGAAATAATGAGGGTATATAAGAAACCAACAAAAGCCAAGAGATTCAAAGTGGAAGCTAAAATTCCACTCTCAATTTAGAACTGTTTTCTTTTTTGAAGAATAATTTTCAACTTGGTTGGGGCCATGTAAGGTTGTTTTCATAAGGTTTTACAAAACACAACGAAAACTTTTTGCTCTGCTTTTTCCTTTTTCCTTTTTTTTTTTTTTTTCATTTTTGTGCAAATGCAAAAGGAATGATCTATTAGAGGTTTGAATTTTCAGTGTTTGAATTTTAGGTTACTTGCCTAGCTCTAATCTTCACTCTCAGACCTCATCAGCATTACACCAGGCTGCAAAGCACAAATTAAAGCCTCCTTTAAAGTTTATCATCAGAGGCAGAAAAGGCAGCAGATGGGAGCAGAGCAGGGAGAGCCAGGGCTGACAGTGTCCCTGCACTAATGGAGCACCAGGAGCACAATTCCTGCACAGTTCCTGGATTGGAATGCCAGCAGAGATCCCCCAGAGCAGCAGGAAGAATTGCAGGGGACACCAGCAGGGGTGAAATCTTTCTTTGAAGGAAGAGAAAGTCTTGTCAGCACAGACTCAGGGTTCAGTGGAAATGGGTACCAATGACACACTGCAAACTCCAGAGGGGACTTCAACCAGAGCAGGGAAAAAAACTGTTCAGCCCTTTTCCATTTCTCCTCTTCCTGTTCAGCCCTTCTCCATTTCTCCTCTTCCTGTTCAGCCCTTCTCCATTTCTCCTCTTCCTCTTCAGCCCTTCTTCATTTCTCCTCTTCCTCCTGAGCAGGAGGAAAGGAATTCTGTTTGTATTTACCTTACAGTCTGCAAGCTGATTTGTATTTGCACAAGGCCAGACAGGGGTGTCTTTAGTGTACTGTCCTTGAGTCGTGCATTAATTTGCAAACAGTCCCATTGGAATCAGCAGGGCTGCTCCTGATCATCAGGAATTACCCCAGCAGGCTCCAGCAGGACATCTCAGACAGATAAGAAAAGGGCTTTCTGTTCCCTTTTTCTAGATCCTCTTTCCTTTTCCTTTTTCTATCTCTTTTTCCTTTTCCTTCTCTTTTTCCTTTCTTTTTTTTTTTTTTCTGTTGGGGAGTTGGACTCCCTGCTCCTCATACATCCCTTCCAATTCAAAATTCTCAAAGATTTGACAATTCTACCACTTCCAGAAGCTGGATTTTTTTGAAAAAGTGAGGATGCTTTTCAGCCCAGCACCAGGATTAAATCCCAGGATGGCAGAGATGGGTGGGGAACCACCAACCACAGCAGCAGGCTCTGAGCATCCCCTCTCCAACCCTGTGCCCCCATGGAGAGCATCTCATCCCTGAGCTTGGAAAGGCTCAGATCCCTGCAGGAAGGGATCCTCCCTCCTGGCACAGCCCCTGCCTTGAGCTTTTTCTCTCCCTGTCCCTCAGAGCTTTGCTCTGCTGCTGCTGGAGGCTGTTGGCTTTGTTGGCTTTCCCAGCACAGAGGGCGGTGCTGCAGAGCTGTCCTGGGAACAGGTCTGGGAAAAGGTGAGCACTTCATCACCCAGAGCTGTGGCACAACTGGAAACAAATCCATAATGAGAGCCACTAACACAGTAAGGCTCATACATCAGATATGGACAGCTCTAATATTGCTTTTTTTTTTTTTTCCTTTTCCAAGCAGGAAGTTGTCAAAGCATAAATTTGGTTAAGAAAACAAATCTGGCATCACCGCTCCAGGACTGACTTTGTTACTGTATTGACATTGAAAAACATCAATCCTCTGACATTTTAGAGCATGAATGGGGAGTTTGTAATTAGGTTTCATTTCTAATCATAGAAAGTTTTCAGAATTAAAGAATATACAATGTGTCCTGGGGCTAGCTGCATATTTTACTATTGAATTACCTCCAATTCAGCCATTGAAATGCAAGGAGAGAGCACTTGCATATAACAACACAAAATGCCTGCCTTAGTCTGTCGTTCATTTGGCTCTGCTCCCCAGAACAAGCACTTTTCATTCAGGTGTGTTTATGATGAGTAAACTTGACCAGATGTTAGGTCTCCTTTGTATTTTAAAGTGTTTTATGGCCCACATTAGTCAGCTGGAAAGGGCAGATCATTTATATTCCCCTGGACTTCTTTTCAGGTTCAAGCTTCCCCAGAGGAGCACGGGACTGTATGAAAATGTATGGAAGGAAGAAATGAACTATTGCAAATGTAACAAGGCACAGCACAGGACTGAATAAGCTGCTTTGATTTACAGGATGGTTTCTGTAAATACTCAATGTTATGAACCTACAGATCCACTCCCTTACCCACAAGGAAGATCAGAGCAATAATTGAAAGCTTGTTCTTTTCCTTGTAGGAACAGTCCTGATGATGCACACAGGTGAGAAAAGAGCTGTTGGCTTTTCACACACACCAACACACCAAAGCTCCCATACTTGAAGGCTCAGCCCTCTAGATGTCATTATTAAAGGATATTAAAACACATATCTCAAAGGGGTTCAGTCCTTTCCTCCTACAGAATAAATTGCTGATATTCCTAAAGCAGTTCTGGGATTTCTGCCCAACACACACACAAAAAAAAAATTAAGCTACAATTTTTAAAGGAATTTTGACATCCAGGTGCTCTAGAAATGATTGGCAATCCTGAAATCTCATTTTTGCTGCTGAGCTGGGAGCCCTCCCTTCAATGGCCAGCACAAGTGAGACCACAATGTGCCCAGGACCACAGAGGGGAAATGCAGAGGCTTCACCCCAAAGCAGATTAACCTGGGGGAGGGTGGTGCCCCAGAGCTGCACCTCAGATCGTGAGCTCCATGCAGCTCCAGAGACCTCTGCAGTGTAAAGCACATCTCCATCAGCAGCAACAAGGGGTTTTTTACTAGCTTGCTCTGAAAACTAAGCTAAAATTACAGCATTTCAATTGTTTTTCTCATTGAAGCTGCTGGCACCCCTGATCAATTCAGATCCCTTTGTACCTCAGTGCCTGAGAAATCACACATTTTATGGGATTGATATTTAATTATTGCTGCTGGAATTTCTGCAGTTCTGTGGCTGGAGAGGAACTTTCTACCCTCCAAATAATTTGCGTTTTAGACATTTCATTTTACAAACAGGAGTAGAGCTTAAAAATGCTCCCTTTGAAGTTAAAAGAAGCAGCAATCTTATTTTTTTCTTGATGCATGCAAACCACTGACAAAGTAGCCTTTAAAAGAACCCCACTGGCAAGAGGCAAATCCTCCCTCCACATCATTTGAGAGAGCTTTGTTTTCGCAGAGTGTTTTCTAAAACATAAATCAGTGTTCCTCTCACCTCAGCTGGGACCAGGAAAAGCAGATATCCACAATAATCTGTTGAGAAGAAATTTATCTCCATTCCAACCACTTGGGTCGACCAATAAAGAAAAATGTAACACAAATAAGGCATAATGGTTTCTAAATTAATTTACACAGATTAAATAGCTGTTGAAAGAGAAATCAAATGAATGGAGTATTAATCTCTAAGGCAATAATAGCAGATGTTCAAGCTATTAGGGGAAAATCTGATTTAACTCAGGTAAATTGCAGAAACTCATTTATTTGTAAGCATCTCTGGGTATCTACATGGGCAGCATGACTTTGCTGAGGTAAGACATGGATGCTTTGGTATGTTTGATATTTTAAATCCTACATCAATCTTTATTATCACCATCATTGTTATTTTTAGCAGCTAAAACACTAAACATCACAGGACAGATTTACCTCCAAGGCTACACTTTTCAGGCTCATTCTAGTATTTCAGCTTTTTATTCTCCCAACATTATTTTATCACTGACAATGCAATAATAATAGATAAATTTGTAGTGAAGAAGTCATCAGACTGCGAAAAATTGCATTCATGATGACAGATGACCTTTGAGAGTATTTTATCCAGTAAATAAATAAAACCAAGTCTGTTTCCACAGTCCAAGCACTCCAAGAAAAGTTTCCACCCTGGCAGCAGTGCAGGCGACGAGATGGAGAAAGATGAAAAAAGATTGTTTTAATTTGAACCATTGCAATAGTTACCACTTCTACAGAAACATTTTGACAATTTGACTCTCAAATAAGGGTTTATTGGGTTTTGGAGTTTTTTGTCTGCTGTTCAATAAAATGTTTGCAAATTAAAGGGTTTTTAAAGCTTGGCATAATCAAGGTAATTACTAGACAAAAAGCAAAAATTAGCATCTGGAGGTGTTTACATAGACATCAAGAACTTTTGAACCTGAGGAGAGTGAGAACAAAGAATTCAGAAATGAGGAGCTAAAACCCATCAAAGAGAGAACAAAATGCAGTTGTCCAAGAATCTCATCATCCTCTGGGGGTTTTGAGATGGTCTAAAGAATTTTAGCTGTCTCCTTATGCAGAAGAATCCTTCCAGGGAGGGTATTCCCACCAGCACTTACAAGTGTCCTTCACCCTTTCAGGTGCTCCAAGGCTGGCTCTGCAGGTGGGAGTCTCAAATCCATCAGAAAAGCAGTGGCAAAGACCAAGAACTGAAGAAAAGCAATTTCTCACCTAATTCAGGCATCTTGAGAAGACTTGACCTATGACCAGAG
This sequence comes from Euphonia xanthogaster, assembly GCA_034509185.1. Classification (NCBI taxonomy): domain Eukaryota; kingdom Metazoa; phylum Chordata; class Aves; order Passeriformes; family Fringillidae; genus Euphonia; species Euphonia xanthogaster. The sequence continues at coordinate 29,240,084 of JAYDZK010000271.1, forward strand.
GTTTATCTCCATAAAATCACCTGCAGACTTTTGTGAGCTGCTGTGACTGCTGTTATCCACCACATCCATGGTGCCCCTACCCTATCCACAAATATATTAGGACAAAATAACCCTTTTTTTCCAGACTACAACCTCTGAATCCCAACCTCAGGCCTCCTAACTTTGGTAAACATGTCACAACATTCTTCTCCTTTGTTTTTTTTTTCCTCTTTATCCAGAGAGGGAGTAAATCTCCCTTAATTTTCTACAGTTTGCATGAGGTTTAGAGATTTATGGTTGCTATTAAATGTAACAAAGGCAACCTGGCAAAAGGTCCACCAATCTGCATGATGGAGCTGTAACACTGAGAACACATTATTATTATTTGGCTTTTAATATTATAATTTTATTAACTTCGAGAACATGCTTTGAAATCATGCCAGGAATTCACATTAAATCCCCAAAATGAATAAAAGGAGTGAGACAGAGATGTAGCTCTTAAGCAGCTCTGTTGCAACCTCAAGATGAAAGCACTGAAACCTTGGACCCTTTTGAGACTTCTTGCCTCCAGCCTGTGTGTGAGGGATTATGAGGAAAAAGCTTTTCTTATTCCCACTGGTCTAGAAGTTGTTGGGAAGGGAAGATAACTTGTGATGTGGTTCAGCACAAGGGAGATGACTGCAGGTCATTTTTAGGTCGTGGGCTGGCTGAGGTAGTCTCATGTTCATTAGAGGGATAACTCAGAGATGTAGATAATATGAGAACAGAGTGAAGCTTATCCCTGGAATTTATCAGGGACATTTGCAGAAAAGCAGTGCCAAGGGAAGCTACCAGACCCAGCAGCTTCAGAGACTGAGATGCCCTGTTAGAAATACAAAACCCAGGTGTGATTGCCTGAATTTCCACACGAGGTAAAATAGAAGTACTGCAGTGGAGGTGTGAAGGATTCAGAAAGTGCACGAGAACATCCTGTATCAACACTTCCAGACACTTTTTATTTGTCAGGAAGGCAGGGAACATCTGCTGGATTAAAGCCATTCTGCTCCAAGGGAGCTGAACTGTGCAAGTTTCACAGATCTTCCTCTTGCTGCGGCTGCTCTGACAGAGCTTCGTGCTCAGTCCTGCCAAATGATGTGTCACAGGCAGTGCTGTCAGTGCTGCATGGCACACGTCTGATTTCTGCTGAGTCCTGAGGGTGCTCTGCCACCTTCTCTGCAGGGAAACTTGCTTCCCAGTGGGTCAGACTGGGAACTTGGCCAGGTCACACTGAAGGTCGCTGTAAATTCCTTCCCAGGGAACCCAACCTGCTCTAAAAACCAGGCTGGTTTCCCTCTGGGTGCTGATGGAGTCAGGACACACCAGGATAGTGTCAGTCTACTGATAGCAGCCAGAAGAGTCCTTCTGCTCAGGAAGAGCTCAGATTGGCAGCAAACGAAATTAGGTGGCAAATTCCAAATCAATCAAATTTGCAAATGAGAGGCCAAATGAATTTCTTAGCCAGGAACGTGCACACCAACATGTGGGTCCTGGCATTTCCACAGTACTCCAGCTCACACAAAACCTGAAACCATCCAGGTTTGCACTGCTCCTTTCAGTTATTTCACTTCATATTCATTTGCAGGGTGCCACAGACACTGTGACATCTGTCACCAAAGCAGAACAGCCAAACACAGCCTTTGCTCCTATCAGACATTTCCAACATGTGTGAACAAGAGTGCTAATTTGTGATGTAAACTGAAGTGAACGTTAACATATGTGGAAAACCCCAAATCCTTCACTGTGCTGCATCTATGAATGGATCAAAACAGATTAAAGGAAAAAGTAAATAAATATTCTGCCTGCTGCTCCTGAGAAGTGGCTGACACAGAATTAGTGATCCTCAGGTGGCTCTGCTGAGACATCACCTGTCTCACAGGGGACACAAGGAAGAGCCCAGCCATGATAATGAGAGTGTGTGTGTTCTCCCAGCAGTGTCTTCTGGGAAACATTTACAGAAAAGGAAAATATTTGGTAAATATTTACAGATTAAAAATAGATGAATTGATAAAACCACCAATTATTTCCCTCACAGACTGGTGTGGGAATTTCCCCCTGTTTTGCACACACACAGACAGTACCAGTCTGATTTCTGTTACATATATTTTCCAAACACTCAGCAGTAATAAGTCTTAAACTTCTTGTTGTACTTTCCAGGAAAATTAGGTCCTAAATATTGGATCATACTTTCTAAGAAAACCAGGGACAAAATGGGAGGTTGTCAGTAGCTACACTGGCTTCAGTGTTTTATTCCAGCAGTTTGAAACTCTTCCTTTGAACCCTACAAAAATGAAAAAGCACAGCTGACATTTTTATGGGACTTATTCTGGGGGTCGGGCTACAATATTATTTCTAAAGTAACGTTATGGAAAGACAAACTTCTAATAATTGTTTATAAAAGCAAATTCTGTAAATATAAAAGTCAGGAGAAAATCTGTGAATACCCAGATCTGGCACTGTGGGGTTAAAGGCTGGTCTTGATGATCCTCTAGGTCTTTTCCAACCTTAATGATCCCATAATTTTGACACCAATTTTAACCACTGTCAGTGTGCCATTCATTTGGAGTGTAAATAAAACCCACATCCTACAGACCCTATTTGTACTCTATCCTTTTACAGCAGACTTTTAATTTGTGAGTGATCATTAATTTTTAAGTGTTCTCTAATGAAATACATCCTTGTCCAAAGTTAATAAATGGATTAATAGCTGGGATAATGAGAATTCTGGCAGGACAAGAAAATACCAAGAGGGCAAAAGAAGAAGGGGGAACCTGACAAGTTAATGACCCATTAAAGTAAATCCTGGGTCAGTTTGGATCCTGCATGGTTCATTACTGTATAATAAATTAAATTAATAGCCATGAAAACCTAGGCTGAGGCAAGAGTGGTTTTGGTTAAACTCTGGGTAGACATTTGAGCTGTTTCTTACAGGTTTTCAGTTGTCTCTTATTAAAAGGAAACTTTCTAGTATTAAAAGAATTTAAGTACACAAATGAAAGCCAACCAGCAGCTGCTAAAGCAGTGGCTGGCTGGGAGTGTCATACCATATCTACACGTTCAAGATAAAATAAATCCACACAAAATAAAGAAATTTTAAAATGGGAATTAGAAGTCCCATTATGCCACTGATTATATTTAAAACAAGAGCTTAATATGGCTTGATACACAAAATATAATTATTTATTGGGAGAATTAGTGCTGGTGTTTGGGATAGAGAGAAAAGGTGAGTCCTCACTGATGTCCTCCCTGGTGAAAGGCACAACTGAGGTGCACACTAAATCCTAAATCAAATTCCTGCACATCTAACCTGACAGGCACAGAGACACAATTTCATTGAGATCTCTTGTCCTTGCATGCATCTTCAAATTCTCCTCTTTTCTCCAAAACTCCAAGGTCTGGAAATGGTTTCTGGTTCAGGACTCAGAATCACAGAATGAACTAGGCTGGAAAAGACCTTTGAGGTCATCAGGACTCTGACATGTCCTGAGCTGTCATCAGCAAACATCCACTACAGGTGTACTGCTGACACAGAAAAGTTTAATCAAAACTAGTTAATCAACACAATTTTTTTTTTTTTTACAGCTCTAGATTGTTCTCATGGACATTTACTTAACATTATTAAAGCCTTACTTGGTTAAACTCATTTTCTTCCCACGACCACATTAAATCATTGATGTATTTCCAAATCAGGGTGCTCTCCCTCTGCAGCAGATTAAAGCCTTACCCAGAAACAGTTTGTAAAAAGTCTCTGAAAAGAGGTAACCAATGTGACCTTGAATATGTGGAGCATATAGAAATTTTACATAATGGATCTGTTACCCAGACATGGAGCAGGAGGGGAAGCCAGCAAAGGGTACAGTAATGAGGACCTATTTTTAAACATCCAGCTTTTCATTTGGGAGATGCTGCTTGGCATGAACCTAAAAAGGCTCAGTTTGAAGAGGGACCAGATGTATTCCAGATCTATTATCCCAAAATGGGCTGGGAATAGCAGGAATGGATGGGATAAGGTTTTAAGGACTTTGTCCACAAGGAGTCTGAGGTTGCTTCAGCAAGAGACCCTGGGCTGGAGACTGGTACCAAAAAAGAGGCTGCAGGAGGGGAGGGCTGCAAGTGAAGCTCAGTAAGACAGCAGAGAAAACAGCCTTGGTCAGAGAGAGGGGAAAAGAATCATGGCCAGGTCTTCCACCCATGTAACTGCCCAGGAAATGATTGAGGAGCTGGTGAAGCTGGGGACAGAGGTGCCCTGCTGGCCATTCAGCATCCTCAGGGTGATTTTCCCCTCCTGTCCCACGTGTGTGTGGCTGTGGGGGCCACCTGGGGAGGCTGAAAGGCTCCTTCAGCCCCCAGCAAGGCAGGTTTGGCTCAGGCTGGGTTTGTAGGAAAGCAAATAAACTCCACTGGAAGGAAGACCCGAGAGAGCTCAAGCTGAAATTCACATCCAAGCCATAAATGCGTGGCCTGAATGCAGGAGGTGAACCCTGCTCCCAGCTAATTTTAAAGTACCTAATTAAGGGGGAAATATGAATTAAATTCCAATTTTTACAGCTTTTGGGGGAAAAAAAAATATTTATTACTTATAGGGTCAATTATGAGTCACTGAGGATCAGAAAGAAAATTCCCTCTCTACTTCACAAATTTTATGTCACCCCTGCATTGGACTGGAGGTGGCAGAGATCTGAGGAGAAAAAGTCTAATTCTGCCTCACGGTGTACCAGGAGACACATCCAGGCTGCTGCAGGGCTCTGCAGTTACAGGACCCAACCCAAGATGAAATGGGATGGGGCTTTCTACACTGGAATGTTCTTGGGATTTTGCTCAGCCCTTGATGTTGAGACCACAATCTCAAGTGATTCAACCAAAATACAATTCCAAGGAAAACAAAGCGCTTAATTTTTAGTCTTCAAACAAAATTTGTCAGATTGATAAAATACATTCTGATCCAAAAAATCAATTCATGGTCAAAATTATGTGAAATTCCTAATTCAAGATCAAAATTATGTGAAATTCCAGTATTTAATAATGAGCATACATGCTTAACAGCAGTAGGAATGATAATAAGTTTTACGTTTTGATGAATGAACAAAATTATTACCAGTGACATGTAACACTCAAAACTTGGTAGGTTGCCTCCTGCTGTTTCTCCTCACAAAGAAATGACAAAAGCTGTTTTTTAGCCTAATGATTAAAATAAAATATTGTTTTTATAGAGATATGTGTATATAATAACTCTGTATTCAAAGACTGCCTATTCTAAATAAATAAACAAATAAATAAATTTTAAAAGTTATATTAAATCTATTATATTTAGGTATATATATATATACTTAAATATAATGATTGGTTTAATATCACTTTCATTACTTTCCATTAATTTCTCCTCAACATGACCAGTGTAAAATTATTCTAACTTTTTCACTGTCCTGCTCTTAAGAAAATCCAAGCCCCTTCCCAAACCAGAGTATTTCTAGAAAAGATGCTACAGCAATAGGAACAATGACAGAATTCACATTAACATTTCTACATGTGCAAGAATTCACATGGGGGTTTCATACACATGAAGGAAGTTGATAAAGGAGAATTTATGAAAAAAATGCATTTTTTTAATGAAGTGTGTGCTGAAATTGCACAATAGTTGCATTGATATGACCCTGGTTTTGCATACAGGGTTTGCACTGCTGAAGTGTTGGAAATGTCTCCAGAGGTTAAGACCATTATGTAGTCAAGCTGGGCTGCCAAAACTCTGTTTCACAATGACTTAACAAATTCTGGGGGCCTAAGAGACAAAATCCAAAGCAAATTCAGATTTTCCCTGGACTGAAACTTGCTACAAACAAAGTGGGGTTACAAGTATTGGCAGGAACCACCAAGCAATGCAAAGCTTAAACTAATGAGGAGATTGTAGTGTGATAAAATGCTTGATCATATCTCCTGAATCTTACCCCAGAGGCTGTTTCCAGGACAAAAATCTGCAACATCTCCTCAGGTTTTTGGTGCAGTTGTCCTTAATGTGCAGCGTGGTCTATTCCCACTATGTCACAAAAATTTGGTTGACTCTTTGGTCCTTTGTCAAAAGGAAATCTCATTCCTTTCCCCCTGCAGCACAAAGTGTTTTTAGCATGGGAAGAATGAGCAGGGCTGCAGTAACTTTCCATTAGTTCTGATACTGGAAGTTGTGTGCCCTGCTGAACCCCCGGGCAGCCTCACCCATCTCACAGCACCCAAATCCTGCAGGAAGGGGTGGAAGGACACAGAAAAACCTTTCCCCATAAAACACTCAGCTGTTGTACCCTGGCAGCAGGCAACTCACCTTGGCCCCTGAGATCCACTCTTTATACCCCCTGAGTTCAATGAAACAAGAAGGCTCATTGTATAAAATAGTGTTAAACACCATTTCTTTCCAACTACAGTTACATGAAAGATGAAAAGAAGGACTGCCAGCTCTTAGACAATTACCCAGTTATGAGCCTTCTGCCCCTTTTTAAACAGGAATTTAGCCATTATCAAAGGTCAGCTTTCAGGTTTTCCACAGAGAAGTTTGTAAAATGCCTATAAAGCCAAATTCTAGCTTGTGCTAAGTCTGTGTTTGGCAAATTTTATAAGAAACATTTTGAACAGTCCTGTACTGCTGGGTTCCAGATGATTTTCTTCTGGGACTAATGCAAAAAAAACCTAAAAATGATTGGCTCTTAAAAATCCTTTTAGGACAGGTCATTCTTGCTGGTATTTAGGCCTTTTATTGAGAGAAGATTAATCTAAATAATTTATTAAATGTGGATTATGACTTTTTTCATCATGTCACCATTCTTTTATTAGAAAAGCCTCACAATAACCTATTGGGAGGTGTGTAAGTGCATTGCTGTATGACATGGTGAGGAATACCTCCAAACAAAAGATTATTACACCACCAGAAACATCATCAGAGTGGAACTGAGAGGCCAAAAGACACAGAATGAGTGTTTATTTAAATGATATTTGGGTGTCTAAGCTCCCAAGCTGGCTTTAAAAACCCAGAGAGATCAGACAAGTAAAAGGCTTGCAACAAGGAGAGCTTGGGCAGCCTGCTCTGATCTGAGCTTCTCTGAATCCTGCTGTTCAAACTCAGTTCCAACGTTTTGTTTTGGTCCATTTGTGGGGGATTTTTTTTGCATTAAGTTACCCTTACAGTCAATATATTGCAAATTGCACACGTTTTGCAGCTCTCTGGTACACACAAGTCCTGTGTGTGTTGTTGTGCTGCTGTGGGTGTTGCTATGATGCAACAACAATTTTTAAACTATTTTTTCTTGAGACATCCACTCAGTGAAACACAACCCAAACTGAAATTACTCTGAAATATGGCAATGCAGGCAGCATCCAGGGGGACAATGATAGCTGTTCCCTAGGAGCTGGATAACCCTGTCTCTGCTGGAGCAGCAGTGTAAACATCCTAAACTGGGAATTAATGACGGGGTATGGATCCAGAGCAGTACATGTGACAACAATCAGGAGTAACAGGGCTCACAGGAGCATGGAAAATAAAATAAGAAAAGGGCAGTAGGCAGAACAGAGTGCTGGAGGAACACCCAGCTGGAGTGCCAAAGCCTTGGAAGCACAGCAGACACCAGCAGGGTTGTGTGGGGAGGAGAAACAGGAAAATCCATGGCATAGCCTGTGGATACACAGTGTGCTGAGAAAGCATTTTAAACATACTTTCCATGCAAGGAGGACTTATTGAAAATACTCTGCATACTTGCAGATGTGGAGTGAGCAGGTCTGGACAATCCCCAGCACCTCTGACCACGGAGTGCCCACAAGCACAGAGAGGCTCTGGAGACCCTGGGAGCTGTTCTGCTGACTGTGCCCTTCCTGAGCAGCTCACTTTAAAAGCCCAGTCTGTAACCATCCCCCCATCCTCTTTCCTCCAAGCAGTGTAAATTCTGGCTGTATGGCTGAGGAGTAGTATTATTTCACCTTTTTATATAGCATTTTACATGTTCCAGGCATTGAGAAGACATTGGTTTGGCTTGAAAGGGCTGCAGTGAAGTGGGTGGGTAATTAAAATTCTTTGGAAAACGCTGGAAAACCGAGGAGAATTGTCCCCAGAGAGTACCCAAGCCAGAGGGAGGACTCAGGGCTGCAGGTAACCTCCTTTGCTCATCCAGAAAAACCAGCTCTTGGATTGGGCAGGAGACAGGGAAGGAGAGGAAAGCAGAAGGGCTGAAACATTTTTCTAGATACAGCAATTTAAGGGTAATTCTTCAGAGTTCTGATTTCTTTTTTCCTCTCATCATGACTCACACAAAGTAAATTACATGGTGAATTCTGCTACTATGCAGTTATGGGACTGTTTAGCATGTCTGGTTAAAGAAAATAAATCATAAAAGTGTTTTGAACCTGGAAAACCCTGTAAGCTATCGAGTTCACAAAGCTACCCCTTTATGGAAGTGAGGTCTGTCCACAACGTGATGAATGTATTGCCAGATTGAACAGGAAAAAAATCCTTAGTGTGGCAAAAGCTATGAAGGTTCATATGATTTGAATTAAATTCAGATAATAACAATTCTTGGCTTGGTGGTGTTTGGACAGAGAGTTTGAAACTCTCCTCAGAGACATTTCTTAGTTTAGCTTTAAATAAGAGCTATGACTGAGTCCTTTCAGGGGAAGAAAACGAGTTTAAATCCTTTGCTAGAGCCTCTTGCCCCTTTCAAAGTCTATTTCCTTTTAAAAATTATATTTGGAGTTAATAGGAGAGGTGAGAGCCAGCAAGATACACATCTGCACAGAAATGCTCATCTCTCTGTGTTTCACACTCTATAAATATATACACTGTAAGTAAAGGTCTGGTTCTCAGTGTGTCTGTGGACAAGGCACTTCATGTTCACAGAATCACAGAACATTCTGAGCTGGAAGGGACCCTCCAGGATCCCCTCTGGAGTGAATGATCCATAAATGGTCTTATTTAGAGAGCCATTTGATGAGGCAAGTTCCTGAGCACAGGTAAAGGCACTGCACTACTGAAATTGGACACTTGCTCTTGCCCAGGCAATCTTTAGAAATGCATAGCAAACACAAAAATCTGATTTGGAACAGTATCACTTCTCAGTCAGTTCACATGAATAGATTTCATTGCAGCGGTAGCAACACAAATATTTTTCCATAATTAAGGCCTGGCAGCTGAGAAAAGCACAGGGGGAAGGAAGAGCCAAACCAATGTGATGCCATAAACACACTCCCACCACTCCAGCATCACTCAGAACAGCCCCCAGAAATTGCAATTTATTTTGGCAACGACATCTTCAGCAAGAACAGAGATCAGAGATGTGCCATGAGCTTGATCACCCCTCCCATCACTGATATTCCCTCTTTTCTCCTCGTTCAGAGTTGGTCTATCCAGGGATTTCCAGGTAAAGAAAAGCTTCCTCCCTCCAGTTTGACAGCCTCAAAGCTGTTTTGTGGTAGAAGCAAGCAATTAAAATGCACCACTGGCACCAAAGTGCTCTCAGATCACAGTGCCCATTGTAGCTACAAAGGGTTTAGTAATAGTGAGGAAAACAAATAACTCACAATGCGGGACATTGTTTGCCCACAATCACATGGTTTTCCTGGTTTATATGCATGGAAATGCATAGTTTCCCTTGCTATGCTGCACCAGGCATTGCCAAAAATAATTTACAAGGAAGTAAATTCAAACAAGCCATGAATAAGAGAATAATTCCTTTCAAAACAAAGGCAATTGTGTTACGATTTATAAGTGTGTATGTGGGGGGGGATATTTCTTATGCCATTGTTAAACAAACAACTTCCACTGCTGGCATTTTAAATTGCTCAGTTAAAAACCCAGAGCCATCCCCTCAAATTTGTGCATCTTTTTCCTCCACAACCCTTCCCCTGGCCCCAAATGGTGCTGATGTGTTTCAGCAGCTGTCCTTGCCTCCTCTGCAGTGCAGGTGTGATGGATGAGGATGTGTATGAGTGCCCTATCACCAACTCTTCAAAGATTGCCTTCCAGGTCACTGAAATGTGCTTACAAACCCTGTTCTGCCCTGAATACCTGGGTGCAGCACCACTCAGCAGTGGGTTTCCTTTCCAGGAGATGTTTTCTGATGTGTTACCAAATATTTTGTGACATTACTGATCAGATTACCTGCTAGAAAGAAACTGTTCCATATTGGCCTTGTCAGGAGGCAGAATCTGTTCCCTTTATCCAATGAATTTGCTTCTCATATTGTTTCCTAAAATACCATTTTATTGGTGATCCATCTTGCACTGTTCAGCCAAAGCTTGGGGGAAAGAAAGGAAAAATAAAGGACATGTGTGAGCAAAATGTGTTTGAGTGATGCAGAAACCAAACTCGGGGTGGATATGGGATGAATTCTTCCACCAGGTGCATTCAGGCTTCAGTCAGAATGACCAGAAACCAACACAAGGGAAGTGGCAACAGGGCATACTGATGGTTTCCCAAAGTACCTGAAAGTGCCTTGTTTCTCCTAAAAATAAAACCTTTGTCCCAGGTATTACACACTGTGGTCTGATTCAATGATGAGTTTACGAGGCAGACTCTTGGTGCTTCATCTATTGCTCTGCAGAGCCTGTGACAAAAGTGGTGTGTAAGCAACCCTGCTGCCACCCTGATAATCTCACTCACACCCCTAATACTGCATTTTTTCTTCTGACTCCAATTAAATGCCCTCTTTGTGTAAATAAGCTTATATTTATAAGCCTTACTAGAGCAAGGAGATTAACTTTATTCCCACTAAGGTTTAAATATGTGTGATGCTCAACAGGAGTAGATTCTATAGATTCACCTGCTTCAGTCTGTTCTGCTGAAGTGCAGCTTCCAAAGGACACAAGGCAGAAAAGGCACTTTTTTTACCTCAGTGGTCATTCTTTTGCTATTGTCCAGAAAATATTTTTCTTGGGAAATATCTCAGACACACATTACCAGACCCTGACTGAGTCTATTCCATTGTTCCAGAAGAAATGAAAATAGGATGCATTCTTAGATGATGGCATTCAAGATGAATAGAATGTAGCTTAAGGAGTACTTACACAAAAACAAAAACAAAAAAAAAAAGCCCAAAAAGACCCACGACCACAAACACTAAAACTAATTCATGAAAAAAAAAAAAAGGAATACACTAGTCTGAAATTTATCCCAATCTGTGAATGAGATTCTGCATTTTCCATCCTCTTTGCTAAGAAAGCTGTGCAAGGTGTCTGGAGTGTGCACTGAGAAACTCTTACAGCATTTCCAGTGGGAAGAAAACTTCTGGTTTTGTAACCCAGGACAGCATGACAAGAGATCAGACCAAGCAAAAGATAAAAAAGGGACATAAAGTGTAGTTGTTCATAACAGAATCATAGAATATTCTGAGTTGGACAGATGGTGCTTCCAGTCAAAAGAATTTTTCCTGCTTGTATTATCCTACCATGACCCTTGATTCCAACAATAATATCCATAATTTTGCACTGAAAAGTTAATTTTACAGAGTTAAAATGGCAAATATATCACCTATTATTATATTCTTTCTTTTGTGTATTTTTACATTTCCTATAAATGAACAGAACATTTCTCTGTGTATGAAATATATCACAAAGCTGTGTTTAAAGATTTGTCCAACTATTTGTGAAATTCATCACTTAAAATAGTACAATAGGCTGATACTGATAAACAGTATTCCTTGTTTAGTTTTGTCTCCAGTGAGGATTTGCCATTTTGGAACATCCTATTTTTAGTCAAACAGCTATTGAAAACTTATATAACTCATCCCATAAGTTCTTGTTTGTCCAACAAATGTGACTTGCTACAGAACATTTCTGTAACTTTATATTACTACCTAGGAGCTGAAATGACAAAAAAAAAAAAAAAAGTTCATTTGGATATCTGAAAAGAAATAAAACATAGTGAGAAACAGGCTATGTTTTCTGTGGTCAGGTTCTCCTCTATCACAACATCCTTCAAGAAAACCTTATAAAAGTAAATTTAAAATATTTTTATTTATACAAACCCCAAATTACCATTTTGATAAGTGTGTTACTAATACTACAGATTACATCAGAAGAGATTTGGTAGTTATTTCCTATTCAAATATATTATTTCCTATTCAAAATCTGTATATTTTGCCTGGAATGAGATTTTTTTCCCCCCCATCCTATTTATAATTACACATACACAAGGTTCTCTTGTTTCAATAACAGGAGCAATTTCCAGCAGTCCTGATGGGGCATATGTGTGCATCATGATGGGGAAAAGGCAAATTATTGCAGAGTTTAAAGGTTTTATTGTCTTTGATATGCACATGCTGCTCCTGTTGAGGTGGCTACCAGGGGGCTTTGCAGGAATATCTGCACCAGACAGACCCTGCAGCTGTGAACCTGTAGATTGGTCTCATTTATCATCCAGAGAAAGGAAAATGAGACCTAATTGAATATCTCATGGCAAAGATACTACTAAGGTTTTTACAGTGTATATGTAAGCAGTCATTAGCTGTTCCCACCTGCCACTGCTGTCACTGAGAACATTTGAATTTCTTCAGGAGCTCTTTCCAGCTCAGGGCTGAGCACTAGAGGATGAGTCTGATCTGGGTTGGGGAGCAGGTCACCAGCACCACCCTGGGGCTCCAAAGGCAGAACTGCCTCCCCAGGAGATTGCTGCTGCCCCTGAGCCCCTTTCAGGGAATTTTAGTGATTGAATCCATCACAAACAGAGAAAAATTGAAATCAGTGATTCTCCTTGTTAGTTCAAAAGCCATACATGGTTTTTTTTAATCTGATCTCTAGCTCCTGGTGACACAGAGGGGTGAAGGGCATGGGATGTACCAAGACCGTTATTGTGATGAAGCAAGAAGTGCAGCAAATCTCTCTGCCATCTCTATCAAGATGAGCTCTTTCAAGAGCTTTAGTGAGGTAGGTACTACCAATGCAGCCTTAGGACATAAAAACAACTTAACTAACATGAGAAGAAATGTCCTAGATGACTGATTTGATTGTCCTAAGATGTACTTTAATAAATCAGGCTTTATAAAGCAGCCAGCTCTGTGTGCTGGGGAAGCTTGCAGAGCTGGGCAGTAGGATGGCAGGCAGAGCCCAGCTGAAAGCATCTGCCAGCTGGGGAGTCACCAACTCACTGAGCAGCAAGAGCCACCAGACTCATTCTCTTCTTCACCTCCATCAAATGGATGTGCAGGGGGTGAGGGGGTCAGAGGAAAGCCAGCCCAGGGACCCCAGCCACCACCTCCAGTGTCTGCAAGAGCCCCTCGAATCTGATTCCTGTGCTCTGCTGTGGTACTGTCCCCCCTGTCCCCACTGTTTGCTGGCAAAAGGGCAGGGAAATCTCCAAACAATGTGGAAACATGGGCTCTGCCTCTAGCACAGAGTTCCAGAGTACATTCTTTGCTACAACAGAATTTGTTTCACAAAGCTCTCCGCCCCCAGCCGGAGCGAGTGCAGAACCTGGGTGGGAGCTCACATCGTGTGCTCGCAGCCAGAAAATGCTTTCTGCTGCAAGCCACAAGCAAGCGCTGACTGCAGAGCCTGAATGGAGCACAGTTATTCGACTGAGGGGCAGGGAGCAGCCCCAGCACAGCTCTAAAGGTTCCAGAGCTTGTCTGGGGTTTTTGCATTTGCTTTTGTCCTCCTCTCTTGCCTTTCTCCCAGCAGCAACAAGACGCTCTGCTGCCTCCTGAGAGGGTGAGCGTGTGAAATCCCTGCTCCGTGCAGAGTCCCTGCTGTTGACAGCTCCTCCCCTTTGCATAATTTCTGCTGGCAGCAGCCTCTGGCTGGGGCTTCTGCATGGTTGTAGAATTGGGCAGGCAGAGAGAAAACTGCTTTTCTTCACTGCCTGTAAGTGGTGGTACCACGCTTCAGCCTCTAGCTGAAATCACAAAGAAGCTTTTTTGGTGATGTATCTGTTTCAGAATGCCAATCTCATGAAAAAAACTGTCATTTTAAGAGATTTAAAAATTGCTTTAAGGACAGACATAAAACCTTGCTTTAAAACTAGAGACTTCAAAATATTTTTTATAAACAAGCACATATTTAGAGATAATACAGTGAAAATAAGGAATAACATTCTTTTTGCAGCACTAAGAATAGGCAGGTTTGGGAAAATTACATTCTGCCTTGCATTTAGCTTAACTCTAATAATCAAGGCAAGATAATGGATATCTGCCTTATTTTCTCTGACCCAGATATATCTCACTTCAAGCTCTGAAGAATGTTAAAAACACATGAAGTAAAAAATTACTAAAATGTCTAATTAAGTTTTATCAAGGAACACATCTGCAAGTATACATGCACTGGCAGCTCTTCCATCAGGAGCTGCTCCTATTACAAGAAGTAGAAACCAGTCCTTGTGGGGAAAATCAGGCAGTTACTTCAAGAAGGAAATATTTGTACATTATTAAAGGACTGATTTTTCAAGAGCCTGATGTTCATTTAATGAAGATGGAAATCATGCCCATATTCACCCATCTGTTTGATGAAGGCTTTGCTGAATATTTCAGGATGGAGAAATTGGCTTCTTTCAACACCATTAGAGAGACTTAGTCAAAAGCAGGTGCTACAGAAAATTATTTTAGTGGATTACTATCCCCCATTTTCCACTTAGATTAAAATAATTTAGCATGAAAGAAATGCATCCTGCAGTTCACCCTGTGAAATGGCTGTGGCACAGAAAAGGATCATTTGTACATCAGGATGATGGTTCTCTTTTCCCCCCTCTGAGTGAGTTCTGCCTGTACCAACAAAGCCCTGGGCTCTCAGTGGGTCCTGCAGGCAGACTTTGGCCTGGGAAGGGCTGTGCCACGAGGTAATAACAGATTATGAGTTCTCTGCTGTCATTTTCTGCACCTTTTCCATGGGATTCCATGGGATGGGATCAGCCATGTGCAGTGTACCAGTGCTGCTCACACTGTGCATCCTCACCACCTGGGTGTGCTCCCTGCAGCCAGCCCAAGGTCCTCTCCTCACCCTTCCCATGGGATCCTCACCCTTCCCACCTGGGTGTGAGGATCAGCTCCTGCTCTTTCCTACATCCCTCCAAACCATCCAGGCAGGATTTGCAAAGCCTCTCAAGGCGTGTTTGAAAGGGGAATTATCTCCATTTAGCTAGCTGGAAAATACCAGGCACTGGAATGCCTCCAAGAATCCTTTTTTTTTATGAAGTAAAATATTTGGAAAGTACATTTGCAATCAATTTAAAGGAAAGGCACATTTTATATTAAAACCCTCATACTCTGGTTAAAACACCACTTTGACTATTATTCTCTAAAATGGAGTGTTACAAGATCCAAGCACAATATACTGTGGCTCGCAGAGCAGAGTTAATAAACAGGATAAAGTTTCACCAATGCAAGCTGAGATTCTGCTTTTCTTTGATTATTTCCCTTTTTATCCTGCTATGAAGTTAAAAAGGGTATGAATCACAGTAAATTTTGAAGATGAAAGTTGGGGTCATAGTTATGAAAAACAGAAGACTGGTTTTTCCCAAAGCAGGTCTAGAATCCTAAAGAAAAAGGGAGATGGTTTCCAAAGCTGCTTCTCAGAGCAGTATAGGGGAACCACTAGGGCTTGCAGCCTTTCAGAAATTTCTGACATTTTAGGGGCTTCAAGCCTGTCAAAACCTCACCCATCATTTCAAAAGACACACCTCACAGAAAAAGATACTGGAAAGCTGCTCCCCTAAATCACATCGTTACTTTTGAAATGTGCCACTCTTTAGACTTCTTGGCCTGGATTAATTCAGAGGCAGGCTTCAGTGAATGTGCACTGACTAATGGCAATGCCTGACTCATGTATCTCTTGCAATGGGGTTTCTTGTGCAGTTTCAAACAAAGCCATAACTTTCCCCTCATGACATAAGGCAGAAACTGTTACTGCTGCAGTTATAAATCCACGAAAGTCTTTAAATATTTTTAAAAGCAAGTAAAATAAATCTGATTGTTTATTTTAACCTTTCTTGTTTTACATGTACTCTGTTGGTTCTATCTGAAATCTAAGAGAAGAAAATAAACCATGCCAGGCTATGGCTGTGCTAAGCCTGGTGTTTTATGGCTTTCTAAAGTAAAGTGTGCTCCATTAAAGGTGCTAAGTGAAGGGAAGATGTAGCATTGTTATTGCAGTGGGCATTCTGAGTCTTTGAAAAGGCAAAGACTGGATGAAAAAAATAAGAGCTCCTTACATTACATCTCAGTGACATCTTGCACTCCAGAGGATGAGCTCACCCAGCAGGGGTACATGTCGATCCAGAGGGTGCTTACACAGCCCTCATGACCTGCAGCGCTGTGTTTGCAAAGAGCAGAGTGAAAAAGAACATATCCAGCTGAAAATGCAGCAGTAATTTAGGCCAAGGCACTTGGGATTACAAAGGGAACGCAGGGACAGATATATTTTATATATGGAGCTTTATATCTGAGCACGGCCAGGAGCACAGCACCATCCTGTTGTTAGTTGAGTCCTGACTCAAGAAACTTGCCTGTTGATGGCAAGAGAGCCCTGCTTTGGAGTCAGGGCTGCACAGCCAGCCCCTGAGCGTGTGCTGAGAACATTCCAGTCTGCTTGCTGCCCACACTTCTGCAGCTCCTGAGGTGCTTGCAGGACTGCCAGCAGGACTGGAGATTAGTTCCAGTGTCTGCGGCCACAGACCAGACATATTTTACATATCTTGGGCTCAAGTCTTCCAGATTTCGTGGTGACTGAGGCATGTCTAGGTGAGGGGCACACCCAACACCTCCTTTCTGGGTTGTTACAAACCTGTGGCTGAATCAGACACTACCTGTTAGAGCCCAGTGTTGCTCAAGACAAGACCATTTACAAAAAACTCTCTGGTGTTTGCTACCACCTGCACCAAAGCTTTGCAGTCAATGCATTTTTAAAAAGAGCCTCCCAAAGTGAAATCCTAAAGAGCACGAAAAGCACAATTTGTCTTGGCAGCAGCTGGTACCACCTTGCAGTGCCACAAAGCCTGCAGGGCCCTGGTCCAGAATGTTTGATCCCTCATGTTAATCCCTGCTTTGGTCTTTTGTTGGCTCTACCAGAGCATTCACACTGAAATCCACAGAGAGAGGTGTGAAACCACGGGTGACGTGTGAGAGGAAAGACAAACACTTTGGGTCTGCTTGTGCCTCTCTCAATGCCTCCAATAACTTTCTTCCTTGGAAAGCTAGGCCTGTTCTTGGCCAGGTCAGCAGGAGAGTAGGGATAGTCCCTTTTCCAGTGTATCTTGCTGAATTCCTTCTGAAAATATCCAGTGTGAGTCCTTTTATCATGAGAACCACTGCTAAGGGCTGTGGTCCTGTTTAGAGATGAGGAGTAGGAGTAACTTGGGTAGGGATGTGGGAGAAAAGGGAGGTTACCTGTCCCACAGAGCTAAAGAATCAAACCTGACCATGGATTTGCTACAGAGACAAATGGGGATTTGGGGAATAAGAAAGCTTGGCAGAAAGACTTCACGTGTGGAGGACTCCCAGAGAGGACAGAAGTCCATTACTTTGAGGTATGTGGAGCTGTGGGCACTGGGACATCTCCAAAGGGCAGATTGCATTCTGCCCAGAGACTGAACCTCTTCTCTCCCTGTCACAACCCTGTGAAACAGCTTTCCCTTGGGAGACTGGGGGAAAGGTGAGCTCATTTAGCTGGTGGTTTCAGAGAGACCACCAGCTCAGATACCTGCAGCCAAAAGACCCCAAAGGTTTCATTTGTACAGCAGGGCTGGGAGCTAAATCCACCTGAGGAATGAGCCAAGGTGGAAATGGTTCTAGAAGTCCCTCAGGCACTGCTTCCAGCAGCATCCTGGTGGTGATGGGCCATGGGTGGGCAGCACTCCTTCCAACAGGCACTGAAACCCCTCCCAGAGCAGTCAGAGCCCCAGGCACGGGCAGGCAGCCCCCAGCCAGCCACAGAAACCCCAAACACCTGCAGTTCACAGCTCCACAAGCCCAAGGCAAGCCAAAGGCAGCCCTTGGAGTGTGTAATGTGATCCAGACCCCACCTTGTCTAGGACAGGGAACAAGCAGAGGCAGAACCCAAAGAACCAAGATAACTTCAAGCCTGGAGAGATGAAAGTGCCTGCCAGGAACCCAGCAAATCATCCCAAAACATCCACCATGCTCCCCAGCCCTAGATTCCCATAATGAGAATAAATGCAGCAATGCATATCCAAACAGCCTGCAGATGAGATGGAGATAAAATTCACATGAACTCTGCACCGTTGGTGTTACCAGGTAAAGGTTGGAGAAGACATGTGATAAAACCTTAAGTTGTGGGGAACCTGAGAGTAAACTCAAAAAACTTCAGCACTGGCAGATGCAGTAGAAGATATCAGGAATGTTAGAGAAGTGTTTAAGATCACCTTGATGATTAAAACCTATGGGGCTTCACTAAGGGTCTGCCAGGACAGTTTTGGTACTAAAACAAGCTGTCTTCCAGGCAAGGGAAATTGGAGAAATGAAAATCTGAGCTCATCTGGTCTTAAACACTTTGTCTTTTTTGGCATCTCACTCAACACATTTCTTGCACTCGATGTGAAACTCCAGAAGCCACTGTAGATAGATGAGATATGCTATTGAAAATAGCACATGTGCCTATTATAGGTGTGTGTATATTCCCATATATCTGCCTCTGGAGCTCTTCATCAATGGGGAAATTGTTAAGGATACCTTCTTTCTGCCTGTCTGGCTTTCACAATGTTTTCCTTGGATAACATGCAGGAAAGTACATTTTGCCCTGAAAATGGCAGACCTTCCAATCCTGCAGAATGTTGCTGAGCACTGAGGAGACAGAGAACTTGTTAGGGACTAAGTCAAGAGCAAAAAGCCACTGCATAAAGCTGGACACAAACCCCAGGCTGTGTGCAGGGACTCTGCCAGCCCAGGCTGACACTCAGCAGGGAGCACTGAGCCCAGGCTAAGTCTGAGCTCGTTCAGGGTTCACTGAAAATGTCCCACACAGCCACACTAACAGCCCAGTACAGGCAGAACCTTGCATTCCATTTTAAAAGTCTGCAGATCTCCAAGAACAGCAATTTTTTCTCTTTGCCAGCTTTGTGTCAAACGTGCAGCTAACAATTACCGAGGTTTGAAATAATTTTGTTTCCCTTAAACATTGAATTAGTGCATAGATGGAGATTCAAACACGCAAACAGCACAGCAGTGAAAAACACCAGCTATGAAGCAGCCATGGAGTTTACATCATCAGCTAATCATGCCAGGTTTGTAAGATGCTGCCTCTTTATAAAACCAGAACATTCAGCAGTGTCTTGAAGTTTTGAGCTTTGGATACATTTCATCTTCCTTTTACAAATGCCCCCAGCGAGCAGAAATGTATGACTGTTTACTTTCTAATGTTTTTCTGGCTTCTTTTTTTTTTCTTTTTTCTTTTTTTTTCCCCCAAACTGTCAAAACAATTACCTCATTGGAAGCCAAGTCTTGGCATAGACACAGTGGAATAAAGAGTGATTCTCTTTTGTGGACAACAACGTGAGCTGTTCAAGCTGGCTACCCTTGGAGAACAGCTTGCTGCAGGATAATGTGGGAGATAACTGATAGCACTGACTCCTTTTCATGTTACAAAACAGGTCGATGCCTGTGAAGGGATCAACCTGTTATTTTCAATTAGACACAACAGAAGGAATACAGTGACTTCTGGGAATAACAGCAAAGAGGGAAAACACATTTCTGCAAGGTTTTGATTTCCTCCCACTGGTGTCCTTGAAATGGAGAAGAGAATTAAAACATCCATGAGGAAACTGATGATTTTATAAGAGGCACATGTCAGCTTGGACTGCATGAGTCCAAGCTCATTTCATGACTGGTTTGATGAAGAGTGTCCTTGAGCCTGTTCCCCCCTTTATTGCCACTTCTGTGGGATTTTTTCCCCCCCAAACTTGCAAAAAGTGTTGTGAATTACCCCTTTGCTTAATTTCAAACGACTGCAACCTCCCTCTTGCTCACCCCCCAGGAGGAAGTAGAGCTTTGCCACACCTGGCTGCTCCCAGACTCTCAGGCTGGTGAAATGTCAAGGTTGCACAAGGACAGCACCCAGGGCCTGGTGCTGCAGGCTGGAGCACAGCACCTGTCCCAGGTCCATGTGTGTGAGTGTGTGATCCAAGCACTGGCACCAGCCCAGAGCAGCCTCCCAGCTCTCTGCAGCCCTGCCCAAACTAGGATGCAGGCAGATGTGCGGCTCAGCTGGGAGACAGCAAGCTCTGCTGCCACATCTTGCTTTAATTGATTCCTCTCTGACAGACCAGGGCCCTGGCAGCTGCTCAAGGCTTCTCCTGGGTTCTGCTCTGCTCCATAGAGGAGCAGGCAGGTGTAAAGTCACACCCAGTTCAAGTTAACCTGTTTCCCACTGGGATGGGATGGAGAGGGGTCCATAAAACCAGCACAAACCTCTGCCTGACCATCAGTGCTGGAGTTCTGGATGCTGAGAATTTTAGACTTTCTGTGCTGTCAGGCACTGACACTGCATTTGACGTGAGGCTGTGGAAAAGGCACAAATTGATTGATAGCATTGGGGTTACAGGTGTGGAGTTTGAACAGAAGTGTGTAATATCACAGGGTGGAAAACTTAGAGTTTAAAGGTTTAGAATATAGAATATAGTAATATATAGAGAGAGAGCAAGATGGAGGTTTTAGGGCAGAGGCTGGTCCTTCTTCACCTTCTTCTTCATAGGTTTGGGTGGTATTTTGTAATTGGACAGAAAAGTCACCATTGTGGACTTGAGTGATCAGTTATTGAGTTAAAAGTGAAAATAATTTAGGTGTCATTTCTTAATTAGTTAGTTCGGCCTTAAAAGACCTTGTAACAAAAAATAGCTGGCCATTTTGTACCTGGTTAGTAGAATTCTGCAGAACTCACTGCCTGTGAGACTGTAACACAGATAAGAAAAAATAAACATTTGAGTCTGAGCATGAACTATCTGAAGTGCCTTCTGTCCTGACCTCAAGAGAAATGAGAAAAGAACCAGCACATCTCCAGCAGCACAGCTGCAAACAGGCCAAGCACCTGCCTCCCCTCTTTTTCCTGCCAGGATTAAGCTGCTCCATCCTCCCTGCTGCTGGGCAGGTGGATGGAGCAGAGGCAGGTGCTGTTCTCAGCAATGCCTTCACCAGTCACTGACATGCACCAGGACAGCTAAAGGGACTGAGGTTACAGCCCAGGACCCACAGCTCTCCCCAAACTCTTTGTCTAGGCTTGGATTACACTTAGCTGTCACTAAATACCTGCGTGGAGCTACATCAAATGCAAAATGCCTCTTCAAAGTCTTTTTTTTTTCTTAAGTGGGCTTCAGTACTTGGCTTGAGGGAAGTGTCTCTTGAGGGTGTTTACACAAGGCCAGGTCCTGTCACAGAGCCATTCACCTCTTGGTGCAAAAGTCACCAAGGTTATGCCTTAAGGAAGTGCAGTGGCAAAGAGGAAAGCTTGAGAACTGTGACTCATCAACATCAAAGTGGCTGTTTCAAGAAGAGCCTGCAGACCATAATTAATGGACTGGAAATGATTTTGAAACAACATTAGATGAAGCAGAGTGGTTTTAGCTGTGATGGCATGGTGGGTAACTCGAGTGTGCCCACAAAGGTCAGCAAAAACATTCCCACTGACCTGCAAGAGGCAGAGTCAGACAGCAAGGAGACCAAAGGTGCACAAAAGAAGTGCAAAGTGGAAAAAAATTTCATGCATATGTTTTTTAACTTCCCAGCCACAGTAGTTCATAATCCATGTTCAGCACAAGGGTTTAATTTTAGAAATGCCAGCCCTGAGGAGTGAACTGAGCCCTCACAGGACCTGCTGAGGTGTTCCTAAATTGAAAATGTTGGTCTTAATAATTTAAATACATGCAGAAACAGCCTTCATCAGAGGGAATATTTGTTCCTCTGTACACAGGGGATTTGGGCAAACTGTGGAAAGAGATCATGCAACAGGAAGGTGAAGTGTTGTTTTCTCCAGTGGTTAAATGGCCTCAATTCTGCCCGTCCTTAGTAAATCAAAATTTTCTGTCTTTTTTTATTTATTTTTTTCTTTCCTTAGCAAGTTTCCAGAAAAGTGACACTAATGTTTCTGGTTTAATATCTTGTTTACAGAATGAAATTATGTGGATTTTGCCCTAGAAAATTTCATTCCTAGTACCATTTACCAATGAACTTTATTACTGAAGTGCCTTCAGAAATGAGAAGATGCCAGGTGAGTTTACCCATCACTGCTAATATTTTTCTTGGATTTCTCATATCCTAAACCCAAGATTTCTGGGATGCTGGAGGTTAATACCTATCATAGTGAACACCACCAGAAGCACCTATAAATCCAAGAGCTGAGTTCAGCTCATGGGAAGGTAAATCCTTGCTATACTTACTGAGGTAGGCAGAAGAAAAAAGAGTTTTAGAAGCCGAGTGTCCCCATTAGTGCTGCATCCCCTTGTGACCAGGGGCTGCTCTGGGGAGGATTTCAAAGTCATTTCCAAGTCTGTAAAACTCGGGCAGACTCAGGTTTGAGGCTCCTTATGAACTGTTGTGTCCCATTTTCTCTCCCACTATCAGCCCCCAGGATTTTGATCACCTCCTTGTCCACAAGACACAAAAAACTCTCAGCACAGGTCACTGTGTTCAAACACCAGAGCTCAGCAACAGGCAGAAAGAATTTTGCCAACCTTGGCTGAGTTCTAAAGTCCTGAGGTTTTTAAAGTCTCACTGCATTTGGATGTGTGCAGTAGCTCGTGAACAAAGACCTGTTCTTATGGTAGATGTTAAGACACTCTTGAAATATAAATACAGACAGAGAAGAGAGACATCTGAATAAGTCTCTTCCAGATATTAAATATTACATTTCTAATTTTTCCCTTCCAATAATCCAAAGAGCAACAGTAAAACCATGCAGAATTACTGAAGATAAAATAGAAAACTTCTCTGCAAGCCAAAAATACTATAAATGTATAAAAAAATTAACCTTTACCTTCCAAAAAATAATAATAAAAAAAAGCTACATTTTCACAGTTCTCACAGTGCTTTCCTTTAGTTCAAATGCAAAGCATGTGTTTGTAAATGGGATATTTCACTCTTGTGTGCTGCTATAAGGTAGATCAGCCTGAAGAGCTGACACTGAAGCAGCTGCCAGGAAACACAGTGACCATAATGTCCTGTGACTGGAACAAATGCAAGACACAATAGATGATTCTTTAGAAAAGTACAGAACTTGTCCAATTAGGAACATCCCTTAAGTCAGGCACTGGCAATTACTCTGAATGTTATAGAGCCCCAGTCTCTCTGGCCAGAACTGTAAATACTGGCCTCTAATTGGAAAGAGAAAATAAAATGGAATTGTTAAAGCTATCTTAATTAACTGCAGCATCTGGCAATGTTATTTACATAGACTGAATTTCACAGCAAAATCTTTCTCTCAATAATTCCTTGTGCCTTCTTCAGCTACAGAACTCTCCTTCCCTATCAGACCACTTATCACCAGTTTTCTCCTTCCTGTCTCTGTAAATTGTACACTGATATCTTTGGCTCTGTAATTAGGGGATTGTATCATCTTGCTTTGATATTTTTTCTTTATGTACAGACACTAATTGGATTCAGAACCCAGCAAAGGCTATCAAGAACCTAGAGAAATTTGGATTAAAAAATCCCTCTATAATTTCAACTCTTCCTTACATCTTCTTTATTATCCAAATTTCCTTTGTATTTTAAATAGCAAATTACTCTAAATTAAGGCAATTGCTCTTTTATACTAAACTTAGCCTGTCAGTGAAGTTAAACCTTCCTAAGAGATTTCTTGAAGATGGGGTAAAGCCCTCTCAATAAAAACCCAGGCTCTCAGACCCTGTGATGACCCTCAGGCCATCATCTGGATGGTCAGGAGAGCTGGTCAGTTTTCAAATGGGGAATCAGGATGTGAAGGAAATTGGGTTGGTGATTCAGTAGGAGGCACTCTGAAGCAGCATTGATGTGGTGCCCTGGAAATGTGTTGCCGTTGGAAAGCCTGACTGTTGGCTGGGGTGGAAAACCTCATGACCACTTCTGGTGATTAATGGAAATGGAATGGAAAAATTAAAGATCTTATTCCGCTTTTGACAAGAGCAGGGCTGTTAAGCTGAGTCTTGTGGCCAAATTCCAGGTAGCTGCATTCAGCCTACCTAAATACTCCTAAAAGTTATATTTGAATATACTGTATTATTCTTAACTTCCTACCCTCCTCTGGCATTTCTTCATGCAGCTGAACAACAGCTCCATTGTGGCCCTGAGCAGCACTGTGACTGCATGGGGTGAAGAGTTTTTGGTGTGTTTCAAGTGCTCTGAGATTCTTGAGGGTTAAGGGCTGAATGCACACAGGGTATTTTATTCAAAGTTTTAACTGACACGGCAAAGATTGCCCACACTTAGCTCAAATTAAACACACAGTACTTTTTGCACATAGTTTTTCCACCCTTTCCTGAATGCAGCAGGGAAAAAAAATCTTCCAGCTAGCCTAATTTTATGAATTTCATCATTAATGAAAGAATAGAGGTGTTATAAAAAACTTCCAAACTAGTCCTATGAATTAATCTGTTGAAAATGTAGCAGCAATATCCCACCTAAGAATGCATTTCTGAACTCTAAATATCTGCTTTTAGGTTTTGTATCTCTAAGATGAAGAATGGCATTCTTGGACATGCACTTTCAGCCTCTCATTCACTGAAGGCAGTGCTTCCTCTGGGTAAATCCCACCAAACACAAGCAGAGCACCTTGAACAATCACCCAGAGGGATGAGCTGACAAGATACCCAAGAGCTAAAGATACCCAGGAGTCATTATAAGGTGTTGGTCTTTAAATTAAATTAAAGCCAAAGGAATCTGTATTTTGACATTTGAATTCTAAATTTTGCCATACCTCACCTATTCCATGTTATAATCCAAAGTGAGGGAAACATGATGTACACAGAGTTCCTGTTTCTCAGGCTGTTTC
This sequence comes from Euphonia xanthogaster, assembly GCA_034509185.1. Taxonomy (NCBI): domain Eukaryota; kingdom Metazoa; phylum Chordata; class Aves; order Passeriformes; family Fringillidae; genus Euphonia; species Euphonia xanthogaster. The sequence goes on from JAYDZK010000271.1 coordinate 29,265,020, forward strand.
CAGAGCTCAGAGCAGTCTTGGAACCAGAGTTATGTTTCTGAGATAACTTCATTTTAAAACATGCAGAAACATAGCAGTGTTTGGAAAGGTTTAAAAATAGGACTAAATGTATTTATTAATAGCTGGGAACTCACATTTGGTTGGTCTGACCCTTGTACAGATTTGACCCTCCTTTTGTCCCACAAATTTTTGTCCTACCTCACCTTTTGGGAATCCACCTCTGCCTGCACATCCCAAATATTCGTGTTCTCCCACACATTCATGTTCTCCACCTCTGCCTGAGCTTCCCACACCTTTTGGGTCTCACGCACCCTCTCAGTGCCCATCTCCATCTGGGTCTCCCACATCTTTTTGTCCCCACCCTCCCACACCTCTTGGGCTTCCCACCTCTCCAGGGGCTCCCTGCTAATTCCTTTCACCAGAGACTGGAATGCCTCTGGAACTGCAGCTCAGATGGTTCCTATCAGCTCCTGAGAGCCCCCTGAAATGTGTAATGACACTGCACTGCAGAAAATTAGCAGATCTGGCCCAAGGCTAGGCCGAGCTAATTCTCCTTTTGTGTTTTTAAAAAACAATGGGATTTTAACACAGCTACCACCTCTTCTTTCTATTGGCTCTGGCAAAATCTTTGATGGAACCCGAGTTGTTCCTCATTTGCAAAGGACCACACGGGCATTGTGCCTCTGGAGGAGGTGGGGGAGCAAAAGAGAATCAAATAAGGGTGATTAGAGAATAAAAAGAAGGTCTGGAATGAGTCCACTGCTGGCTGGTGTGATGCTTGTCTCTGCCTCCTGCTCTGTGAGGGGCTGTTTGGGAAGTCCCTTGTCTCTCCCCGGGTTTTTTGCTGTGTCACATCACGGCAGTGCTGGGACCAGGCACTGCTGTCACTGCTCATTTATCCCCAGAGCTGCTGAGGACAGCCCAGCTGCTCCCAAAGAGCAGCAGGTGAGCCACTGTCAATGAGCCAGGGATGCCAGAACAAGTTTTATCTGACATCTGTCCTCTTTTTGAATGAGCACACCCCAAGAGAACAGAGAGATGCACTAAGGACACCGACGTCAAACCTCTCAGGATTTTCCCACCCTGCCCTTCTGTGCTCTGCACACCAAACACTGCCTTGTTCCTGGAAATAAGGTGGCTTTGTTGTGAAATATAACTTTGTTAATATCTCATTGCATTTCTAATAGGTATGTGACACCAAAATTGTATTTACTCCTCTGATCACATCTCTTTTCATAGCTAAAATATTAAGATGTTCCAAGCATTTTAAAATACTCCATTTTAATGGAGTCTAATTGTTTTGGTAAAAACTATTTGCTCATGCCAAGTACTTTACATGTCATATTAACCCAGTGCAATTTAAACAGTGGATGCCCAAACCTGTAACTGCTATTTTTCTCTAGTCAAATACTGGAATTTTTGCTTGGATGATGCATTTGATCTCACCAGCTCCTTATGCTAACCTAAATATTGCCAATCAAAGCAGCTGTGGGGACAATGAGAGTTTCCTCCAACTCTCAGTCCAGTGCCCAGTATATCAGTCGTGGGTTCCAGCTGCACAGAAATGCTTTCATTTGCTTTAATTGTTTCATTGTGTTCACATTTAACATGCATTTTCTTTCTTTTTTATTTTTTTTATTATACCCCCACAGCAGCTTGTGATCCCTGTTTTTCATGAAACTTTTATCAGCACCCCTGGAAAATGGAGGGATAAAATCATTCTAAAATTTGGTAATATAGTTCATGATTTTTTTCTTGTTCTTTCATGCTTCCTACATCAAAGAGGTTTAGAGCTGTCCTTAAAATAATGTAAACCACAAAATAATGCAGGTTCAAAAGGAAAGTAGCCCCAAGATTTCTGCACTATGACATTTTTAGTCAAATTCTTCACATTTTAATTAAACTTGTTCTATCTGATAGAAAGAAATGAAAAGGGCTCTTTTTGTCACAGGAAATTTTAAAAAGCTAACAAAGGGATTTTCAGTGGCAGGCAGCCAGCAGGGAAACCTGATCTCAGCCAGTTTTATTAAAGTAGCTTTACACTTTTGACATTTGCCTTTTCCCAATAAAATTCCTTGAGCACTTGCAAGGATGAGGAAGTCAATATCCACGAGCACGAGGGCAGATGGGCACAAGCCTGGCTGGGTAGTCAAACATCCACCATCCAAAAAGAGAAAACCTGCATTAGCTGCACCAGGCAAGTCATAAATTACAGCACAGCTGAATTTCCCAGGAAAAGACTGAGCCTGGGCTCCAAACTGCTGTGCCACAAACCAGGGCCCCCTTTACAGCGTGGAAACCTGACCTGCTACAGAATATTATGGTCACTCTAATGGCTCAGAGACTGCACTCCCTGCATCCACGGCTCTCCCGGTGTCTGCTCCATGGAAAAGCTTTTGGGGAACCAATTTTGTGTACAGCCTATCACTTTCAGTACATCCAAATCACCTATAACTTATTATACATTTATATAAAGTAATATAAATTATAATAATATATCACATCATATGCAAAATTTTATATACTTTATATATCTATAGAATTATAATGTATTAATTATATCGATGTAATTATTATACAATTATTAATGTAATCTCTTTAATAGAATTATTTTATTCTATTAATCATTATTATAATTAATATAATTTATAATGTATTTATATTATTAGGTTATATTATATTATATTATATTATATTATATTATATTATATTATATTAATATATATCAT
>JAYDZK010000271.1:29275267-29285575 GCA_034509185.1 Euphonia xanthogaster
CCACCCTGCTTGTTTTTCTCTCTCCAGCCCACGGGGTTTGTGCTCCTGGGCTGAGATTGGGATCATTTGTCCTTGGTCCCAGCTGGAGCAGGAATTGTTTTGTCTCCATGCTCTGTGAAGAGAGCTTACTTAATAGCTCTCCTAATACCTTAATATGAAGCTCAGAAGTACACACTAAAGCAGCACAGAATCTGAAAAATATAAAACCTAAAACCTAAGGCATCACCAGGACCTGCCCAAAATTCTCAGTGGATGGATCACACTCCTGGCTTACAATGAACACCCTGCTGCCATCCTTGCAAAGGATCCCTTGCCACAGCCTGACACAGCACCTGCACCACAGAAACCCTGCCCAGGCTAGGGGAAAGGCAGTCCTAGGTCATGGAAACTCCCATCCAAGCCTCCCACCTGACCTAAAAGAGCCTTTTTAATAAGGGACAGGGAAAAAGGTTTGTGTGGTATAATTATCCCCATGCAAAAGTAATAATAGAGGAGACAGAAAGATATGAGCTGGTTGTCTGTGGCCACACAATAAATCAATAGAAAGTGCTCAACCAGGAATCCAGAGGCTGACTCAATCACTCACTGAGCCACAATTCATTGCTTCAACTACCAGACAGGCTTCCACCCAGAACAGCATTTGTTTGTGTACAATATGCCAAAAATGCATTCTTGATCCATGAAAAAAACTAGGAAAATGATACAAAGCAGGTTGCCTAGTAAGATGAGATTTAACCCAATGCCCTTCATCTGTGCTGTAAGGACTCTCTTGAGAGCCACAAATCGGAGCAGTGAGATTTTGTGAAGGAGAACAGCATCACAAGTATAACTGTGATGCATCATAAAAATAATAGAAAAGCCCCTTGGGACTGAAAACTTCTGCCTGAATCCAATAGACCCTTTCAAATCAGGAGCTGGTGAAGCTGTGTGGCCAAGCTACTGCACGCTGCCCTGTCAGCATCCTCCTGGGGACTTGAGGACAGGAAAACATGCGCTTCTCAAACATTTCAACAGGGGAAGGAAGAAAACTTGAAGGTTAAATTTACATTTATACCCTCTTAAATTCTCTCCTGAAACTTAGCTCTGCTGGGGTGGTTGTGTATTGCCCCTGTTGAGCTCAGATTTGGAGAATAGCTGGCTCCAGCATCTGCTGTTCTGTTCAATTCCCTGTGCTGCCCATGAATTCATCTGCCAGCTTTCCCTGCACTGTTTGCCTCCCTCATCCACCTGTTTGACTTTACCTGACACCTCGATTATGAGCTTCCAGAGAGCTGCACAGCATTTCTATTTTAAGCACCTCTACCACGCCTTATGATTTCACTACAATTTCTCAGTGCTTCTGTAAAATTATATTATCATGGCTATCAAGCTCTGTGCTTTCTCAGCCTCTGGCTGCACACACATTCTGACCCCATAGATGTGAAAAGCCCCGTTGGCAAATTCTGCTTTATTTTATACAGCTATACAACACTGACTCATTTAAACTCCACTTTATGGTTTTTACTTTGTTATTGATGTTCCTGTATAGCAAAATAAATAATCACACTGCTGCCACTCCAATAAAATACCTGACTCTTTTTGAAATGGAAGAAAGACAAGCCAGTATATTGCTGCCTTTAGCTGAATTCAGCAAAAATGTTCTTCTCCATCTAGAGACTTGGATAATAAAATAGGTTATTTATTGGCAGTGGGTGATGTGTGGATGATTACAGTCTGGTAGGTATTTAGGGGTAAGGTCCAAAATTGCAGAACAAAAGCTGTTTTCTATTCACATTTGGCTCAAAATGCCTCAGATGAAATGGACCACCCAGAATCTGACACTTCAGGCTGCAGAGCACTGAATCTGCTGAGAGCCAGGAATGAAAAGTGATACAGTAAGATCATGCTAAACACAAAAGGAAAAAATGACCCAAGGAGTCTATTAAAAGAGTGAGTGCATTGAACTAACAAGCATGTGTGCACATTAGAACTGGACCTTTTGGCCGACGTGATCCATGATGAAAGGACAGGAAAAAAAAAAGGCTTTTGCCATTTCAGGGATAAAATCTACTCCAGGCAGGAGGAGCACTGTGAAGAAGCTTGTTTTATGGGAGATCAAGGCTGGTGATAAAGCAAACACCCCTCCTGCTGCCTTAATTATTAACCTAAGTGTTAAATTTGGATTCTGCTGTACTGAGTTTACAACAGAACTGTAATTCCCTCCAGGTCCAGATCACTACTGAGCATGCATTGCTCCTTCCCTTCTCCAAGAGAAGACTGCTAAACAAAAACTGCACCTGGAGAATATGGAGGTAAAGGAATTTACCTTTCATCATAACACTAAGCTTGGATTTTGGGAGATTATGAATGCAGTTGGAAAGTGTTGTGAAAAAAAAACAAAAACCCAAACTAACAAGCAACACAGCTAAAATTCATCAGTTATAACCAGCCCCCAAAAAGCTGGAGTGGCTTTCTCAGGGAGCAATTAATGGCATATCTTCTGCTCCCAAATTTTTAATTTGTCCATGTTACTGTGTTTGTAGGTGTGATTAGTCTTATTAGCTTGATCCTGCCTGCTGCTGAATGCCCTGATGAGTGTTTACTTTCAGCATGAAGCTGGGCCTGTGGTGAGTTGTACCATCAAATTAGGACTCACAGTCAGAATTTCTACACATGCAGCTCTAGTTTGCCTTTCCAATCTCCTCCAACCATAATTGCCCAGGTATAGAAATAATCTGATTAAACAACTCTCCTGCAAATTGCGCTGGTCTTATGCACAAGCAAAATGAGCTTCTTACACCCCAGCTGTAGTGAAATAGCTGCAGTTTTCTCCTGTTTCTCCAAGAGACTTCCAGGAAGCTGCCAGGAAGCCACTGACGTGGGAACAGCTGCTGGGCACGTGCACAGCTTGGCACGTGGGACCTGAGCAGAAGCTTCCTGGATGTTCCAGATTTACTGGATGAATCTGGATGGGCCGGGTTTACTGGATGAATCTGGATGGGCCGGGTTTGCTGGATGAATCTGGATGTTCCAGATTTACTGGATGAATCTGGATGGGCCGGGTTTGCTGGATGAATCTGGATGTTCCAGATTTCCTGTGCATGAACCGTGGGGCACAGAGATGCTAAGGAACTCAGCACACACAGATTTCCAGATGTCCAGCAGCCCTGTCAGAGCAGCAGGGCTCCTGCATCTCTGAGTATTCTTGATGGATGCACAAAACCCACACTGAGAGAAAAATTTCTAAGCAAAAAGGAGGGCTTGCTTAGGTAATTGTGGAGCTGTAGATGCTCTGTCTATTTGACATACAAATCCTCTATAGTACAGAGCATATTTCATCATACTAGAGTGGAGTCACTAATTGGCTTTTCATGGCCATTAAAATCATTCATTCGTCTTTACAAGATTAAAAAAAAAGAGTAGGGAAAAGCATGTGTTGGGACCTCCTTGGCAGGATATACCAAAATCATTCACTATTTACTCTCAATAGATGTGTTCACATTTGCCTGTTTTCCTGCTACAGACCTTTTCCCAATACTTTCAAAGCACTTTTGCTGTTCCTTATTAAAAGTATTGCATGTCTGAACTTTAGCCTAATATTCATCTTTGTAAACAGAAACACAGAGTGAAACCATCAGTTGCAAGTAGCCATCACCCTCAGTCTCATGAAACCTGTCCTTAAATTTAGCCATCTGGACAATTCCCATCAACTGTTGGTTTTATCATTTTGAAACAGCTGGATTCCTCAAAAAGACCTCTCTAGCCTTGTTCTTGCCCATTCTAGCTATTCCTTCTGCACAGCAGAGTTAAAGGTTCCTGGGTGTCCCTGCTCAGCTGGACACTCCACAAACCTTCCCAGCAGCTGAAGCATCCCACAAACCTTCAGCAAGCCCAGGCTTTGCACATTTTCAGCCACTACTTCCAGATATGCAGCAGAACAAATAAATAACACCAGGCAGAGGCCTGAAACAACAGCCCCACTCCCCGTGCATTATTCTTACTCTGTCAGGAGCTTAAGGCACTCCCTTGCTCTCACACTGCTGATCTGCAGAGAAAACCTGCTGAATTCAGAATGTATGTGAAAACCATTTCCTCAGGCAAGTGATTACGGTCTCTGTTGCTCCTCTTGAGTGGTAATGGAGTCCCTAATTGCTCTCCTGACTGATTATGCTGTTCCTGGTGTTTCATTTTCAAAGTACTTAAAGTTCAGGTAAATCACACTTACCACATGACCTCTCCTGTTTTATGGCTCTCTTTGCCACGGGAAGGCAAAGTCATATATGTTTCCTTTGTGTTATTTATTTTAACATTAGCTATTAGCAGATTTCCAAGTGGAAGTGCAGCAGAAATTGCTGCTGTGAAGCTATTCTATTATTGTGAAGTTAATCTTTTGTGCAAGGGCTTTGCTGGTCAGTGACATTCATAACCATGTGTTTATAATTAGGCCCTGGGCTTAAAAGCTTTGTGAAAATGAAGTCCTAATGCTTGTCAGGCTCTGGACATCCATTCAAGTTGTAAAAATTACAGTATTCTGGTGAAATCTTGATTTCCATCAGGGTTTCTTTTTCCTGCTCTGGAAAATGTTTATCTGTTTACAGCATCTGTTGCTGAAATATCCTGGTAAACAACCTGGCAAAGGACACACAGAGCCCTGGTGCTCTCTCTCAAAAGTCTAACTTTGCTTTCTCAGACAGCAGATACAAACCCTAGCAAGTGTTTGTTCCTTCAGAAAAGAGTTTTACAGGTGTACAGACAGGCACCTGTTCCTCCTGTCCAGAAAGATTCTCAGGCATTTCATAATAAAAGCCTAAATTCTAATAATTTTGCACAGCTCTGCAAATGGAAAGTTTATTCTAGTGCATGAAAAGTCTTGCAAGACCACCAGGTCAAAGCAGTGACCATCCAGCTCCAACTCCCTGCCACAATCAGGGGGACTTTCCACTATCCCAGGTTTCTCCAAGCTTCATCCAACCCAGCCTGGGACACTTCAGGGATCCAGGGGCAGCCACAGCTCCTCTGGGCAAGCTGCAGGTGATGCATGATGATGAGCCCATGTTACACCTAGGAACCCTGAGATAGTGGTTTTCAAACAAGGTAGATAATTTCCCTGTTTAATCTTTACAAATGGTCTTTAAATTTCTTTTATATTTATTCATTCTTTGAAAAATACAATTTTTTTTAGGTCTGAGGACCATCTGAATCTCTTGTTTGTCCTTATCTGAAGCAATGAGCAATGACAACCACATTGCATTGTTTAATTAATCCTGCTCATCTACCTTTTTAGGAGTTCCTGATTTGAAACAGAAAAGTGACAACAATACACATTTTAAGTAATATATTAATCAAAATTTAAAATTTACATTAAGTTTTTGGTTTATTTTATTAGCTGTAGTTGATTATACTCATTTTCTGTGCTGGCAACATTTGAAAAAAAATAGAAGTGTATCTCACACTCTAATGTAAAATCAAAAAAGACCTCTGTGTCTCATCAATGTGGAATTATGAGGAAATAAGTGTTTGCTTCAGAACTATTGTGATTTCTTACAGAAATTTAATGTTACTAAGGAAAAAAAATTTCCCCTGAATAATGTACAGGAAGTGGAATGGATAATGTGCTGCTGTATTCTTTAAAGAACCTCCAAGCTGTGACAGGCCAAGCAGAGGTATCACACCTTGGACACTTACTGATTCATTCCCTTGTTTTTATCTAAGAAAACCAGATCAGTGCACAGCCACTGTGGGTTCTGTCACTGAAACCTCTGCAAGTTTTGACTCAGCAGAAGAGATTTTACTGCCATTTACACAGAAGCCAGGGATCAGCAGCTGGCTAATAAGAAGAAATTTATTTGAACTTTTAAAAATGTATCTGTAGAGGGGTTGCATTGAAGCACAACACAATAAATGACATTTTCATGTACATTTAGTACACACGGCATTCCTTTACCCTGAGAGAATCCATTCCCTGAGCATTACAACAGACAATAAAAAGAGCATCCAAAGTCAAAATGACAATAAAAAGAGCACCCAAAGTCAAAATGACAGGGAACTTGGTGCTCTGAAAGGAACAGACACCACCTGTGCACCAAAGGCACCAAACCAAACTTGGGGCTGAAACACAGCTCCTTTTTTTTCATAAACTCTCATTCCAGCTGTATTTACATTTTTGCTGCTACACATTTCTATTCCTGACTCCCTGGCGTAGCTGCACTGCTGAGATTAGAGGGTAAAAGCACGATAGGAGCCTGTTGAAAAATGGTTTTTATCCAATTTCTCCAATCTGCCCTGTGTGCAGCACTATCCCATCTACCCTTACCCTGACACTGGGGCTGTGCAGGACATGACCCAGGGCCTGACCCCGCTCCTCTGCATTCATGTGCAGCTCTGTGTTTCCCAGTGGCTCTGCAACAAGAACTCAACTCTGCATCAGCATTTTACCTAACAAGTCCAATGTTTTTAGAAGAACAGGTTCTTGCTATACAGGCAGTCTGCAGATGCACTGAAGCACAAAGGCTTTGCTTGGACCAACTCCAAAAGTGAACTCCAGCCCAGAAGGGTTCAAACCCAGCACGGGACATTTTTTTAACTCAACTTTTTTATTTTTTTAACTGGTGCTGTTGTGACCATGTTATAGGAGAAACTTTCAGGAAACAGGAGAGTTTCCAGCCCAGAATGGCACTGCCAACATGTCATGTCACGTTAGCTGCAGCACAAATCCCTCTTGGGACAGGCACCAGCTATGTTTGTTTTCCCTCTGGCTCCATTCTGATGACACTCTCTGTAACCTGTGGATATCACCCCCATCTCTCCTGTTTTAACCTGACTACAATGTCTATCTCTTAGTCACAATAAAAGGCAAACAAGCAAATGTTTCCTGCTTAGTATTTGGAAAGAAAAGAGCAATATTTCTGCAGAGAGTAATAAAAACATCAATAAAAGCCAGGATGATGCTTCTGCAGCAACAAGTTTTTCGTCCTGGTGAGCAGCCACACACTTGCACTGCTTTAAATGTAAAGATGCTTTACTTTCAGCAGCTCAGCGTGTAAATATTTCCCCAGCCAGTGGGCAGCACCCCCACAGAGCAATGTTTTCCTTTCCAAAATGACAAAGCTGAACAAAAGTAGGACTCAGATGACATGGGAAGCTGGGAATTAAAAAGCCTTGGGTGTCCAGGGATAAACCACAGCATGGTTTAATAGCATGCAATGTGTCTGGAAATCACTACAAGTGTCCAAGCACCTCTTCCTCCCCCAGTGATGCTCCTCTAACCTGCACACTTAGTCCTGATATTTTCCATCCAAAGGACTATGACAGTTTAGCACCAATTTAGATGAATTAAGTTGAAATGACAGCTGGGTTACCTGGGCAAATAAATCATATTACTGTGGTTTGGGGTTTTTTAGGACAACCTGTAGCATATCTGAATTGACAGCACGGTAGGACCAGGCCAAAAAAATTGAAGAGAAAGAAGTTGCAATTAAATAATTTTTAATGAGGTGCTCTGGTGGTTCAGCTGTATAGAAAGACCACACAGTTTAGCAAGGACCCATGGCACAGCTGGATAGCAAAGTCACAGCAGGAAAATGCAGGGTCTCAGTTATAAAACCCAGCAGACACTTGTTGTCCAGAGATACTATTTTGATCACAAAACTATGCTTTTATATATATATATATATATATATATATATATATGATGTAAGATCTTTGTTGCCACAATAAAGCATTTTCATTCAAGGATATTTTCTGCCAAACTGAAACTTCAAAAAGAAGTTGAAATATGAGCATGTAAAGCTTCTATTTTGTGTTTGTCTCAAAGGGTGCTCAGCACTGTTGAAAATCTTTCCACATCCTAAAGTGTTGGTCTAATACCTAGTATCAGATCACCATTAAGAAATAACAATAATACAGTCCTAACTTCAACTATGGCAAACCCAGACTTTAATTACCAATTAACTGCCTGCTGAATTATATCACAATCAGAGTCATGGGTTTCCCCTTTAATTTCTGCCTTATTTAATGGCCTCTCTTTAGGATGCAAGAAACAAAAGTGTCATGCAGACAAAGGCAGAACTTCTATTTAAATGTTTATACAAACCATGCACACTCAAACAAACGTGCAGCACATCTATAATATGCCCATTGTCCCTAAGCACAGGATTTGCCATTGCACTTTGACAGATCAGATTGTTCTCTTTTTTAATGCTCCACTTCATCTGTTCACACTTCCTATCCCTAAATAATTCCAGTGTCAGGTTTTGTGATGCTGTAATTTACAGGCCGTGTTGTAATTGTTCCAATGAGGCTGGAAAAGAGAAAAAGGGGATGTAGAGGAAATCCCTCTCTGCTGCCAGGGGAGAGGCAGCCCGGGTATGACAGTCCCCATCCCTCAGAGGCTGGGGACAGCATCCCAGAGCTGCTGGGGCTGAGATCCTGAGGGGTTCCTGCTGAAAGGACTGGGATTCTGGCCAAGCCAGACTTTGCCATCCAACAGAGCTTGCTCCATCTGAGGGATTTTCTGTTCTAGGCACTCACTGAACTCTGATTTGCTTTTCCATTCCAATAAGGGACCTACTGGATCACAGCATCTTCTGGCCTTCAAATAAATTGGTTGATGAATAGTAGCAGACAAAGAAATTCTCATTTATCTTTACCCTAAAAGAAACATGAGATTTTAATGAACTGTACTTGCTTTTCTCACATTTTCCTGATTTCTGGTTGACAGATTCCATTATGAATTAAGCACATTTGTAGGCTTTGCTTGTTTGCTTTTAGCTCACATCTCAACTTAAAGCCAAACAGCTTTTGGCTTATTTTTCCCAAATTGCATTATTTCATTGAAGGTTTGACTAATTATTGTTTCTCTTTTTCCCACATTTCTTTCAGGGCAAGAGAAATCCCTTTTTTCCCCAACTTTCTTTGAAACTTTTAAATATAAACATGAGAAATCTAATGTGACACCAGGATGGTACCACTGCAGCCTAACTAAGGTGGCTGAAAAAATTCTAGAGGACAACCCCCACTATTCCCACCCATTCACTTGGTGTTTATTTTCTGTAATAGTAAATGTTTACACTAGATTGGAAGGGAAAAAAAAAAAAAAAGATAATTTAAGTTACCTTGCTTTAAAAAAGCAAGGTAGATGCAGAACATTTAAAGCACCACAGAGAATCTCTAAAAGCCACATTTGTTCATCTTTAGAGGACAAGAAGAGCTTCAACTCCAGCAGTTGCTCAGGTGTTTTGGCTCTTTCTGTGCAGAACAAGTAGCCCTGCAAGAATTTCCTGCGGGGCTGTAAAACTACTTTCCTGCAGCCACATTCGTCCTTTTGTTCCAGGGACTGCCTTGGCACAGGGCTCTGGTTGCTCTGCCCATCTGATAAGATCAGATTACATGCTTTTACTACTCCTACAAGCTAAAGCAGCAGACCTACAATTAAGCATGGGATGGCTTAGGGTCTAAATGGAACTGTCTGGCCCTAGCAAATGCCCCCGGTTCTGGGTTTGGTTTTTTTTTTTCTTTAAATTGATTTTTTTAGGCTGTTTTCCAAATTGTAAGCCCCTGAAATGAGTCAGAACACTGAACCCACTCACCCTCTTCACAATTATTGCTGCTCCCAAGCAATTTTCAGTATCTCTGACCAATTACTTGCCCTACAGTCTTGCCCTTGTAAGGGAGGAATGAAATGGAAGCAGTGATGTGATGTTATTCAACCTTGTATAATATCAGCATCTTGGGGAAATCCATCTGTTAGCATGGCCATGGGTATGGGCAAAACACTGCAGCTTTATGTTTCTCCACCTTGAGAATGGAACACAAAAAAATATGACATGGGATGGAAAAAAATAATTAAAAAAATAAAGAAAGAAAGAACCAACCAATCCTAGAAGCCCCTCCTTCCCTGGCAGGAAAGTGAGAAATACCAGAGGTGTTAGAAACCCTCTGGCAATGCAATTCCTGAAATTATGACAGAGCCTTCGAATTTGTTCTGGCTAGTTAGTCTGAAAACTTCCTAGAGGGAAACAGATAACTGGATAACAACATGATTATTGCCCACAGGCCCCAGATGGAAAAGGAGTGTAATTTCAGTGCAATGATATGATTACATTTAATTTGCTTGCTGTAGGCTGCAGCACGCCGTGTGCTGAGGAGGACAATCAGATAACCCTTGGTGCTCATGGAATTCAGAGCTTCTGGCACCAGCCCTGGAATAAGATTAATGGCAACGTGCTTTGCTCTGCCCTGAAGTAGGTTTGCATCTAGTTTCACTGAATACTGCTGTTCCTAGCATCGTTATTAAAAAAAAAAAAAAAAAAAAAAATATATATATATATA
>JAYDZK010000271.1:29287293-29315849 GCA_034509185.1 Euphonia xanthogaster
GAGAATTGCCCACTTGACACATGACAACTGCCATACAGATGGTAATAGAATACATCCTGCCTTGCAATCTAGAACACTCTTATTGCAAACTTCTATAATGAAATAAACTCAAGTACTCTCAAGGAACTGAGTTTATTTTTATTAAGTGTGTCATTTCTCTGGGCATGTAGGATACTCTCAGAGTAAAGGAAAACTAACGCTGTCTGGTATAAACTTTTTTTAAAAATCTGAAATGGGATGTTAGTCTTTAATTAATTTTCATTAATTCATGGCATATATGATGTCTCATTTCCAGACCATACAGAGAATCACAGAATCAATTGGGTTGGAAAATGTCTCTGAGATTACTGAGTCCAGCAACAACATACAACTTCAGGTACAAAATTGTGGTGGCCTGATGGATGGCACTGGAAATGAAATGTGGTTGGATTTTTCAGAAAAAAGAATTTCCATGTCATCCCCCACTAATGGTGGTTGTGTGCAAGGCAAGCTGGGATCTCTGAGAGACTTCCACTCTGTGAGTGTAAAATTGGTTTATCTCTTTTCTTTGAGGTATTATTATTTTTTAACCATGTGCTATTGAGGACATGCAAGACAAAAATCATTCACTATCAGTTCAGGTACTCTCCTTTGGTATTGCCTCCTGCTAATAAAATTTCGATGCCTACAACCTTATTTCTGCATATTTTCTGTAGCCCTAAACTCTTTAGGCTACTCCTACAAGCCATTGTCAGCAAGGGGGAAATGAAAAGTGGAAAAACCTCTGGTCTGACTCTATTTGCCCATTTTGATGGTTTTGTAGAGATTTTCTGAATCATCTTTTCATGGAATTCATTGTGCAGAACAAGTTTACCTTTAAATTTTCTACAAACTCTCTACAGCTTTTCACAAATTCAGAGAAAGTGCAGTTCTGTGCATGTCAAAATTAACATTACATGGCCAAAATTATTCTGTTTTCTCATTCACCCACAGAGCATATCACTCATTCTTTGGGGAAAGCAAGGCTGTTATCCCTGTCCAAAGAAATGATCACTAGGAAAATAAACCCAAACTGTAAACAGATTGTTGGACAGAGGTGCACATGTGGGACCCAAAAGCCATCTGTTGAAGTCTGGTTTTCTTTCATTGCAATAGCAGAATAATTCCAAAAATCTTAAGAGATTGGCTCTCTATCTAAAGAAATCATCTTGCCTAGAGGCTACTGAAGCAGCTAATTTGAGTTCTTCTAATTTTTTTTCTTTTAACACAATAATTATGATGTATGGATCTTTTAATACATTTTTATATATTGCTAGGTCACCAGGTAATAGAGTGCTAGTTTACCATCAAAATAACAGACTGTAAAGCACAAATTAGCAAAAAAAAAAAAATAGAGAAAACAATAATTAGGTAAATATTAAGGATTGCAGAAAACAAACCAGGAGGATTAAAAATAATTAGGAATAAGTTCCACAATTTATCTGATCAACAGTATTCTGGCTGGTGAGAAGTTTCCTAGGAAATCCATGTGCATTTATGGGGGTTTTTGTCACACTAAAACTTATCTCTTGAAAAACAGATTATTTCAAAAATATTTTTTCTGCTTCCTTATTCACAAAGTCAGATTTTTTTTCTTTCTGAGCAAATTCAACCAAATTCAAATATTTCACTCTGTGACCTGCATGATGATATTTTTTCTAAGGCAGCTCTCTAGCAGACTGCATCTGCCAAGCTGCTTACTGGGACGAGCAGTTCGGTGATTTATGGCCTCTCTCTGTGAGATCCTGTCTGGGACAGACTGTGACACTCTGGTGCAGTCATTTGATGGAGCAGATGACTCATGTTATGACCTCACTGAAGCCATGGTCCATCTCACAGGGACTTCTTGTCCGTGGTGCTCAGACAGCCCCATCTGGGGCTGCTGATTCCTTCTAGACACTCACAAGAGAGTATCTGGGGGCTGGAGAGAATCTATTCCCATATTCCCTGCTAGTGAACTCTGCTCTTCCCTCCATGCCAGTTCTACCCAGCAGAGTCTCACTAAACCCTTAACTAAAGGGAAATCTGGTAGCCCAGATTTTTCTAGGATTTTCCCATAGGATTTTTCTATCCTGTGTAGAAGCTGCAGCAGCATTCATTGTACATATGTGTGTGATCCATTGTGCAAAATTAACACCAAAATTAATAAATATGTTTCTCTGAGGAGGGAAAAGTCAAAAAGTCCCTGAATTTCCCTGAAGGGAAAAGTCAAAAAGTCCCTGAATTTTGGAAAGGTAGTGGTGGTAGCCAAAGCTGCCAGGAGGTAAATAGTATGGATGGGACATCCACAAACGTGGGAAATAACAAGAAGAAACAGGTTCACCTCAGTGAGGCTGACTTCCTCAGAGAGCACCTTTGGGGTTTTTCTTTCTGCTTTGTTCTTTCCCTGATTGCCATGTGGGGATCAATATCAGAATTTTGTGTGAGAACTGTGCCCTGACACAGACAATGCCTCCATCCCTGAAATATTTTCCACCAATATCTTCATATAGAATTCTGTATAGCCCAGACCCCACACTTCAGTTATCCATGAAGTCTTGGGTATGTTGGGAAGGAGCAGATGAAGGTTTTTAGCCCAAATGAAGCAGAGCTGTCCCCAGCAGCAGCTCAGGCTCCAGACTGCAGGAATAACCAGGGCCCAGAGGATTGAGCTATCCTCACACTCTCACACAAGACCTGCCTGCTCACTTTCCTTCCCCTTTTAAACAGCTGGTGCTTTCCTCGTGCTGCCTCTTTAAAAGCAGCCTGGTGCCAAATATCAGTGAAAGGATGCTGGCAACACCTTTTAATAAAAGGCAAATCCCACTTACCACTTTTGATTTTGTTTTAGTAACATTAATCTTGGTGAATTCATTCAGCATGTCTCATGACTGCTGTGTGTAATTTCTCAGGAATTCCATTTTCATTTAACATTAAAGAACACTTATTATAGTGTTACCAAAATTAATTCCCAGTCTGTGGCCCTGCCTGCCAAGTTCCAACCTTCAGCAAATTATTATGGGTGAGTTATAGACCCTGGCAAAATGAGGTCTATCATGGAATATTAACCATGGTGATGCATTCCTCAGCACAGGGCAATGCCCAGGGAGGTGCTGATCCTCCAAAATAATTCACCCCATGATCCTGCTCCTGCCTGGCCCTTGAAGAGAGTTATTGGAGCCCACAGAAATTATAGATACTTAGCAAGCTTGTTTAATCCAATCTGGCCTGTGAGACACTCCATCCTTCTTGCTTAGAGTCTGTTTGATGATGCTACACTGATCAGACTCAGGATATTACCTCTTTGGCAATTCAGCTTCCTGCTGCTGAAGCTGCACAGACACTGTGGCAATATTTTTGATACAGCCCAGCAGAGCAAAGTGTCGTTCATTAAAAGAAGATTTATTCACATGCATCTGTCTTGAGTCTGTCATATTCTCCCTAAAGAGGCTCAGGCATTTAATGTGTCTCTTTTTTTTTTTCCCCTCTGTGACATTCACCATGGAGTATATAATCTTAGTTTTCCCATATTTTCAGCACCAAAATAGCAGCTTTGTATATCTTAAAGGATTTTGCTGTATCCTGTTTTTGCAAGAAACCCTGGAGAGACCATGAATTATATAACAGACCTTCCAGGAGTAGAGAAGTTTGGGCATTGCTTTTTCTTGTTGTTTTATGCAAGTTCACACACCATTATTTAGTCCCTTGTTCTGGCATCTTTCCTATAAAGTTCCAAACATCTCCAAAGCCTTCCTGCTGAGAAAATTTTAAAAAATCAAGGCAAACAGTGATTTTTGCCAAGAATGAGATGGCTTTTAAAATTTTTTTGGTAACTGAAGAGAGGGAAATAAATGCACAGGAAAGCCATGCAAGTGAGCAGCATGAGAAGAATGTCTGTGCTTTTCTTTCCAGTCCATTATTTAATATTTGTCCTTGGGAAAGTTGTTCCCCAAAAGTGGCATCTGCAGAGCTTCATTGCCCTAAAAAATGCTGAATTTCACAGGTATTTCACACCTAAGGTTTGTCTACAACAAGTGGCAGAGAAGAGTCCTGTGCTGCCCACAGCACTGGGCAGGCCAGTTCCATGGTGGCTGCCTAAATATCTGCTCCCAGACATGGGAGAAAGCACCAAAAAACACACAAAAAAGCCCCCAAACAAAACAAAATAAAAGGTACCCAACAAAACCTCAACCAACCTCCACTTCTGTCTCATGCATCAGATTCCTGGGATTTAAAATGGGATGAGGTCCTACCCTTTCACCAGTGAGGGATCCTCACAGCTCATCACCCCATTTCCCAATAAATCAGAGGAACTCTGATCATTCAGCTACTGACCAACAGAATCAAAGTGCAGCTGCTAAAAGATGTTTCCCATGCCTGAGATTATTTGGTCCTGCACCTTCTCCAACCTAGAACCTGGTGCCCTGTCCAGAGGGGAAGCCAAAGACGCAGGGAGCTCAGCCCCCAGACTTGATGTGTATTTCAGGAAATTACCATTGTAGCACTTCAATGTCCAACCTAAGCCATTCTCTTCACCCTAACCCTCAGGGACTCAACATCCAGGACCCTTTTTCATTATGTATTTATCTCTCACACAATCAGACTCAATTACACAACCACAGCTTGGTGGAAAGGGTGGTCTCAAGGCTACAGTGGCAGACTGGTGTAACCTCGGGTTTATAATAACTGCATTAAAAAAAAAGAGCTTTTGCAAGCACTAGGATTTGTTTCCAAACTTCAAAAATAATTCACCACTGCTAAACTTCTGGAAGCTTCCCAGGGGTCCTGGGCACTCCATTGCTGCCTGAGGCCTCAAAGCCACCCAGCCAGGAAACAGCAAAGTTACTTCTCAGAGGTTTGAATTTTAAATCTGTCCCTGTCTGCAATGCTGAAGTGAGAGGTGTCTGTACCAGGAAGAACCTCCAGGAGCCTTTTCCTCCTCATCCAAGACCATCCTGAGCAGTGACCCAGCAAGGGCTGATCACTGGTTTGGGGCTGACACAGGGCTGGTTCTGAGGGAGTGACAGCAACACACCTGAGATGAAACAGCAGCTCCAGTAATGAGATTTTGGCACATCTTGCTCCCTCAAGCAGTTCTCCCAAGCATCCCTCAGAGTATCTGATTTTCCCTCTGCTTGGTGCCTGTAGATCACACACCAGCACGTTTTATGCTCAGCCAGGGACTTGGCAAAAGCATGACCTTCTCAAAGCAGCATCATCCTGACAACAGCCCATTGTCTAAAAATCATTATTCCTTGAAAACTTTCAGCAACAGCTAACAAAGAAACAAAAGGTCTAAAAACAAGGCAAGAGAAGCAACTATTGTGACATGAACTGCTCAGGAATACAAGCATGCAGTGATAAATGTAAGGAAAGATGAGGGTTGTGATAACCAGCCTGAAAATACCAAAAACTGGTGTGACCCTAGTCAGGAATGAATTATTAACTACTAAACTATTTGGTCCTTTATACACATTTGCTTTTTCTACTTAAAAAAAAAATTTGGAGAGAAAGTTCATCGAGACACAAGGAAATAGCTCCAAGGTACAAACCCAGCTTCTCTCAAAACTTAATGCTGCTAAGAGTTGAGTCACACCATTCAGCTACCATTCAATCTTCTGCCAGAATACATGAGAAAAACATACATTAAGGGATTTTTGTCTTTTCTTGCAGGGTGACATCCGCCACATTCAAGCAGCAACTTGCAGCAGTTTGCTCTAAACCACATTTTGTGAGTAAGTGCTGCAGGTGAGGATCAAAGCACTCCTCAAGTGGGTTCTGGGTCACAAATCTGAGAGGGGAGAGGTCTTCCCAACATTTACAGGCAAGAGTTTCTTATGTACTTTGCACAGACTTCCTCTAAACTCTGCCAACACATGGCTCTGGTATGAATAAAAGACTCAACCAAGAAAGAGTTTCTGTCTCTAGCTGGAAATGTGCCACCACCTGATGACTCAACCCAGCAACATTTTCAGCAACATGAGTTTCACCTAATTGGTGACAATAATTCTGTGATTGTGTTTCACTCCACTATTCAATTTTAGCCCACTTTAAGCTTCTGGGCAGTAGGACAAGCACCCAATAAATGTCCTTTTCAAAGGACCCCTATGAACAGATGCTTTGTTGTTTATGGTGTCTCCAAAATGAAGAATGTTCACAGCAAGGTTATCAACATATGAAAAATAAAATGCTGTGATAGAGTCATAGAGTCACTGAAGTTGGAAAAGACCTCTAAAATCATCAAGTTTAACAACCCAGCACTGCCACACCCACCACTAAACCACATCCCCAAATGCCGCATCCACAGGGCTTTTAAATCCCTCCAGGCATGGGGATTCCACCACCACTCTGGGCAGCTGTGCTTGATAATCCCTTTCAGGAAAAAAAAACAAAACATTATTAATATCTGATATAAGTCTCCAAGACTGTTTCCTCTCTGCTCTATTTTCAACAGAGACCTGGTAAATTGAAGTCCTCTGTGAGACCATGATGCTTCATAGTACCAAACCAAACACATAACAAAGAGTCAAAGGGCCCCAAAAAACCCCAACATCTTTTGGGAAATAGACAATAGAGAAACCAAGGTGTCCATTTAATCTCTGCTGCATGCAATATTTCATTATCTTCTATTATTTGCATGGTAAAAAACACAAAAACCTCGAACACCAGAGTGGGGTATGCAAAACATCAAACCTGATCCCAGCAGCTGAGGTCAAACAGGCAAAGGGCCTGGATTTCCCTTGGGATTGTGCCTGGATTTTCCTACCACCTCTGTAGCTTACAGTCAGTGAAAAAGCACCAATTTCAAGAGGAATTACTCTTACTAAACTCAAGCTGAATCCTGCAGGCTGCTTGCACAAAGTGAAAAATATTTGATGAGACAACTTTTCCTTTGACTGAACTTTTTGTTTTTTCTTTGTTTTTTCTTTTTTCTTTGTTTTTGTTTTTTCTTTTACTTTCTTGGGAAGGAGGCAAGTTATCATCAGCCACTGCAGCAAAGGGCAAGCAAGAAGATGTGCCTGCAATGATACATTTTCCACACTTTCATCTGGTCATAAAAATTGTATTTTAAAGGATTGTTTTGTGTTAGTTTCCCAGGCTTTGGAAAGAGAAAGGAGACTGGGCTTAGCAGGTCATTCCATCCACATCCAGCTAATTCTGCAGATGCTAGTGAACTCCTTCAAGAATATTACTAAAGAAATACCACTACAGCTCCTGATTTTTCCTCCATTTCCCCAGCTGCCTGGGGAAATGAGGCTTAATCTCAGGTCTAACTGTGCCTTTTAATCTGTGCTTCAGTAAGCTCTGCTCAAATCTTATTTGTTCACACCCAGGCTCTGCAGAGTCTCTCCAAAGTTTTTAGTGGCCATCCAGGCTTCATCCACTCTCAAAGCTGCTGCTGCTGCAGGGAGTGTGACACTGAAGGATGTGAGCAAATTGGATTTATAATACATTAATCTCAGAGTCTGCATTCATCTCAAGACATGGATCAGGTTTTCATTTTCAGAAATACCCTTCATTTGAAGAAAGGATGTAAGGACATCCTGATATTGTGCCTCTTGGTTGCATGCAGTTCTCCATAAAATCTCACTGTTGAAACACAATTCTGCTCCTAAGACAAGTGCCAGAAGAGTCGAAGCTGATTAGCTACTGAGATGTCATTTTACCTTGAGGTTGCAAAGTAGCAAGATCTATTGCCTCATTGCTCAATTTTATAGGAAATGTTGAGAAATATTTATCTATGTTTACTTGGAAACACTGTCACTTTATAGGGTATTAGAGTCTTGAATATTTCAATGAACTCAGAAGGTTTATCAGACAACAGCTGTTTAACAGGCTAAACTCCCATTTTACTCACAAAAAAAAAAAAAGAAACAGAAATTAATAACCCAACAATTGTGTAAATCACAGCAAAGCAGATGCTACTGTGTAGTGAAGAATAATAAATTAATACATTTGGCCCTTTTCATTCTTTAAATCTGAGAGCTTTTTCACAAAAGCTGGAGAAAATGTAGTGTCTAATGAACACTGAATTTCCATTCCTCTGACATTTCACCATAAGCATTAAATTGTTGTGGAGATATTTCTAAATTTCCTTGGAAAATCCTGGTTTCTGAGCCTACAGATTCACAGGTGCCCCCTTTGGCTGAAGATCAGAGCTGCCTGTGTCCCCTGGGTCACCTAAAAGCCACATTTTAGTTGCAGTTCAGATTTGGTGCCAAACCCAGAGCTCCTGAGCTGGGTTCTCTGGTCAGTAGAAATCTCAGGGGTCGAACTGGGAAAAGAATAGCTGGGCATACTTAGTCAAAATTGCCCATGAGGTGACAAAACAGGAGTACTGAAGGTTGGGAGATGCAAAATAATTCTCTTTTTTCTCCCCTCCACATGCTTCAGAACTGCTTTGGAAGCTCTGCATGTCCAAGCTTCAGCTTGCAGGTGGAATCCTTCAATTGCAAGCTCTGACTGGTGGCTGCT
Source organism: Euphonia xanthogaster (assembly GCA_034509185.1). Lineage (NCBI taxonomy): Eukaryota > Metazoa > Chordata > Aves > Passeriformes > Fringillidae > Euphonia > Euphonia xanthogaster. The sequence goes on from JAYDZK010000271.1 coordinate 29,295,766, forward strand.
GCCCTGCCTACCCTGAAAATACACAGAGGCTGCCATGAATTCCAGAGATGTAGAAGCACATTCTTTCTCCTCATTCCCTCAGATATAATAATTGCTGAATCCACCAAGGAAGGACCTTGTAGGTAATGGGTTTTCCAAAATAGAGCTGAAAAAGCTGCGAGATGCAGATTTGGGCAGATAGAACATTTTTATGAGCAAGATTGGTTTCCAGAAAACTTCCATTGCAAAGCTTTCTTTGGCCTCACACGGGTTTTCCAGTCCAAACCCAGGGGAAAGGATCCACTCTAAAAAGTCTTGTTAGAATACCATTCCCCACTGAATATACCTAGAGATCAAAATTCCACTCCAATCCATTTTGCAAGAAGCATCACAATCACAGAAGAGTTGTCTACCTCCCCTTTAGGGTTTTGGCTTCTATCGCTGTTCACATGGTGGAGGTGGCTCTGCCACAAGGTTGCTTTACCCAACAAACACCCTCAGATATCAATACTCCAACCAATACCAAGAGAAAAGCTGGGAATTCTCTGTGCCAGTGCTTTGAATTGGCTTGATCAGGAATACTGGGAGGCTCTGACTTACAACGTCTCCCTCCATCTGTGAGAAATGGGAATTATTTTCTTGCATGGATTCAAGCCTAAGTGAATAAAAAGATGTAACACTTGGAGTGTGCATGCAGTACTTGGTGTAGTTGGCAGCACAGTGGTTGTGGTTGTTTTCCAAAGGCAAACATCAGTATCTCATCACCACCCACTAAGGAATTCATTGAGGTAAAAATGTTTATCTTCAACAAAATTTCTACAGCTGTTTCAGTTTCCCAGGATTCCCCAAAATAACATTTCCCCCCCTCCAAATTTTCAGTTGCATGTATGCAAACACTTCTGTCTGCCTTGGCATTCACTTTTAGGTTTAATAGTTCCCACCTTTTCCCATGTGGCTCCCTTAATAAAACACATTTTGTCTTTTACCAAAAAAAAGAGATGGCTTGGGAATTATGGCTGTTTGAGAATTGTCACTTTCCACTCCACCACACTATCACTATTTGCTAACACTGCACTGGGCAGTGACACATCACTGGGTTCACCTCTCCATCTTTTGTTAGTTTGGTTTTTATTTCCATTTAAAATAGAGGTATTTTAGTATTAAAAGAAGAAAATGAGGATCTTGCTCCCATAAGAGTTTTTTTTGTGAAGCATCACCCAGTTGCGATTCTGCTAAGATACCCAAAATGACATCTTTTCCTTGCATTAATCTTTCAAAGGAGTGTTCAGCATCTATCAAAATTCCTCCTTATAAACAGGATTAACATGTTTTTTATTTTTTTTACCATTTCAGGTAACGATACTTGGCTTGCTCTGCAGCGTGCAGGGAAGTCTGGTGAATGTTAGGGCTGCTTGGCAGAGAGGAAGTGACTGCACCATTGACACTGTCCAGGAGTGAGTGGTGATAAACCCTGGCACAGCAACAGAAGGAAGGGCCAGGCAGAGTGACACGAGGACTTGTGGGGTGCAGTCTGCAGTGGGAGGCAGAAGGAGCTCAAAACATCAGCAGCTCAAATAAACCCTGTCCTCTGCAGGCTGCAAACAAAGCTCAAGAGTGAATGTACTGGGGAGTGAAGGGAGAGAAGAGGTTTCCTTCTACTACATTTTCAATAAAAAGTTGTGTCAGCTTTACTATAATTATGCTTCACAGTACAATTAGAACTGTAATCAGTTCAGAGAAGTCCAGCTGTAGCCACCATCTTGAATTTATCTCTCAAGAATTTCCTGCTGTTATTATCCCACAACTCTGGCAGTTTAACTGAGGCTGAATGGCAGCTCACTGTTAACCAAGAGAAACAGGAATGCACCAGATCTTTCCTCGGATTCTGATGGGCTGTGCATGCTTTGACTCTAGGCTCTGTAAGTTATGTGAAGTCCTACATGGTGTTCATGCTCCCACGTGCTGCTCAGGCTGAATTATGGCTGTCATTCCCCTTTCAGCATGAAATATGAGCCAGTTAATAGATTTACCTGATTTCCGTTCAAGATCAAAACTCACAAAGGGTGGAAAGAAAAAAAGTTCTACCTATGAGTGATGAAATATCAAACAAAATATTGGTGTCTAAGAATGTATTCATAAATTAAGGCATTTTTGAGCTTTCATTAAGGAAATATTAAGTTCCAATAGATATTGACCTGCCACATGCATGAATTCCATCCATCCTAATCTATCCATCTCTTCCAAGTAATAGCTTGCATCCCATCACACCTAAAATAAACTTTTGCTAATGAGTTCAAGGGAATTGAAATATTTGCTTTGGCATCCTGGATATTTATATTTCACAGACCTAGCCCATTCTGACATAATCAGCAGCAGGGTAGCACATTAACCTTTCCTCAGTGTTCCTAACTCAGCAAGTTTGATGGCCAAGCACGGAGTCAGGTAGTCCAGATAATTATTTAGGAAAACAAGAATAAAAGTCTTGAGACAATAATATGAGATTCTAACCCATGCAAAGAAAGGTTAAATACAGATTATGTTTGAACTAGAAATGCACTGGCCTAAGTTGAATTTTTTTCTCCTATCTCAATAGTTACTGAAGTTGTTTGTTCAAGCAATGGCTGATTAAGTTTTCATGCCAGTGCATTAAAACAGAAAATTAGGATTAATTTAATCAATGGCAAATAAGTGACTCAGGCAAGTGGTACCAATAATGCAGAACAGTTTGTCTGCCAGTTTGTGGCATGTAGATAATGTTTATAAACATCAGGACAGCATTCTCTACTCGAACTTGGTACTTCCTCATGAAGTATTTCTTTTTTGTGGCACCTCCCCTCTCTTTTTGACTTGTTGCAACTTTTTCAAGACTTCACCAAAGAAATACCTGTCACACATGGAAATACTGTAATTGTGTCTCTTTGAAATCTCTTCTTCATACAGTTCTCATCCAGGGCCTGTCACAAACTGAAAAGCATTTCACACTCAAATCTCTGTGATAGCTTTAAAGAGATATAAAATAACAAGCATATAAAACATCAAGACAGTTCCCTTAGAACATCAAAGGAAATTATTCCACAGAGAGACCAGCATTAACCTAAGCTGAGATAGGGTCTTCAGCTACTCCTTCCTTACTTTGTGAATTAGTCTTGGGGATTTTTTTTTACTGCTGGTTTTCATTGGGGGTTTTCTGAAGCTATTTTCAGCAGCTGGTTGTCAAAACTTTTTCTGGAAAGCATTGCTGATATAAACAGACTACTGATCTAATCATGGAGTAGCCCTGCATTTAATTAAACTTACAGTGTGTCTTCACATTAAGGAAATTTTTTAGCCCTTGAAATGTACATAGAAAGCCAAACTCTTGGTTTGTTGGAAATTCCTCATTGGGATGAAGGTGATGATTCAAAATGTCATATTTCAAAGAGCTGCCACACAAGTAAATACAAAGCTTGCCTCCCCTGGGAAATACCATATAATGGATTTAAAAGATGAACAAAATCCCAGTGTTTATTCATTCTAGTGGATAAAAAGAGCAAACTCTTTGGCTTATCACAATGGTCAATTGTACAAGAATCTGAAACAAGCCATTTCTGACAGCCAATGAAAAGTAACATTTGTGCCCATTTAAAAAACCCAAAAAACCAACCAAACCACTCATGCTGTATTTCATGATGAAAAGCCAGGAGAAGTCCCCAGCCAAGCTTTTTTATCACTGAACTACCTTGATTTATACTTTGTTTGAAGTTCTCAAAATGAAACTTTCAGCCTCTAGCTCACTAAAAATAGCCTTGCTGTAGCTGGTTTGGGAGGCATCTGAGGCAGGTAAGGTTGGAGCATTCAGCCCTAGGAGAACAATTGTGCATTACTCTTTTGCTCTTTAGAAAGCAATCATGTCTTCTACACAAACAAGTCTGCAAATTCTTGGGAATAAATAGTCCATCTGAAGCTGATTTGTGAGATGCATTTGCAGAACCTGAAATTTTTCTGAGAAAAGTGTACATTACTAATGGAAAAATGTGCCCTCTCTGCACATATTTCAGTTCAAATACTTGTAGTTACCTATTAGCAGTTGAACCACTGAGAGATGCTGTGAAACCCTTATAATTAAACAGTCCCTTTTCTCCACCTTTTTTTTTTTTTTTTAATAAGAAATTAGGCAAAACTCTGTCAGGACTGCTCTGGGACCAGTTGACCTCTCCAGGTTTCCACTTACCTATTCAGATTCTGAGAGTTTTCACTTCAGAAAATCTGTTACTTATACAGGTAGGTCCAGCACTGCTAGCTCAAATATGATTTATGGAGCTGGTTCTGAGCTCAGACAAGGCCAACAAACCCTCTCAGACCTGGATGTCAGTTCCTGAGCTACACATAAACACATTCCTGACCCTCTGTGCAGCAAAGCATTCAAAATAATATTATAATGACCTGCAGGACAAAAGACAAAAAATACAGAAAATAAATTCTTAATCTTGCAGACACTATACACATTTCCTTGCATTTACTGTAGCTTCATATTAGTGCTGCTCTGAGGTCAGTTTTGTGGGGATTCATGATGGTCACATATACATAACTTTGGAGTCAGATCTATTTTTTTGCAGCCACTAATGTATTAAGGGAAAATTTCCTTTTTATCTTACTAATAAACAGCTTAGTTTACAATTTTCTGTGCTTTGCCCAATTATCTTAGAACATTATTTCTTCACCCAAAAGCAATGTGGAGTTGGAAGGTAAAAGGGGAAAAGCTGCAATCTCTTGGATCCCTCCATGTGCACAGCTCCTGAAATTCCTCATTGTCCTCACCCTTTCTTACACACAGCTTCATAAGCTTTGGAAGAGCCCCATGGGACTATCTCACTCAGAATTTCACACAGCAGACAATGAGATGGAAAGAAAATAGAGACATCAGAATTAAAGATTGAATGTTTAAGGGATTCTGTTCAGCAACTGGGCTTATTTTAAGCCTTAGTGCTGACATTGTCAGACTTAAAAAAAAAAAAGTATTAAAAAAATCAGCTGCTGAAAGTTCTTTAAGGGATAAATTGCATTTCTGCTATGTTGCAAACTGTGTCAGAAAAGGAGGACGTTGTCTTGCTTTGAGTGTATTCTAAATTAAAAGGCCATAAGGAAACTATTGTGCTTGTGTTCTGCAGAACAAAGTACATGCTGTAGAGTATATTCCACCAATATTTCAAACTTTAAAAAGTATGGTGTTTCAAGCCTTAAAACAACAAAAGCTACACTCTTGCAGAGGTTATACCACATGGGGGTGTTCATTTCCCTTTGTCTTAGCTGCATCAACTCCAAATCAGCCCTATACAGTAAATGATGTCTGCCCTATTGTCTTGTATAAACACTCTTTTGTTTTTCTTCAGTGCAAAGCTGTGTTTAAAGAGAGCCCTGTACGAATTCCAATAAAGAAACCAGTGTAAGAAAACTGGATTTGTAAAGTGACCTAGAACAGCTCTACTGTTGCCTCTCCTGGTGCTGCAAAGCCAGCAAAGGCAGATAATATTTTATTTGGAGCTGAAATGAACTGTTGTGAACTCTGACAAACCAGCACTTCAAAGCATTCTGAGCATACTGCCACCAGCACAAGGAAATTTATCGTGACTGGGAGCCTGACTCTGACCCTCCTTGCACCATCTTTACTCTGCTGACTTCAGCTGGATGGAAGAGCAGGAGAAAATTATTCAGCCCTCTGTTGTCTCTGATTTAGAGAAACTTGCCAAAAATAAAGATGGGAGTCCTACTCAACACACCTATTTTGATCCTAAGAAAAAGCAGCTCAGGAAAACCTCAGACAAAAATCTGGGCAACTTCATGGGTGGCCCACGCAGGGCTCGGGAGAACTGATGAAAAGTAAGATGTCAGATTTGGTGATATTGCTGAATCTTTAGAAATTCAAACTTTCTGAGACTGGGACGCAGCCCACGTCATTATAGTGTATTTACTGAACTCTAGAAATGCATCAGCATGGCTAAATTATAATACAAACCACAGGAAAATTGTTTGAAGGCTTTAAGAAAAGATACATATGTTTACAACCTCAAGCCCATTCTGGATTTCATGGAGACTGGCGTGCAGCAACTTGACATTATTACGATGATAATTTATTAATGATCTGTACATTTCAGTGCCCCTCTGGCTCTCCTGAGACAACATCAAGACTTCTCTCTGCTATGCATTTCACAGACATAAAGAATGGACGTTTTTGTCCTCATAAATCAGCAGAATAATGGAATTGCTGAATGCACATAAAGGCCAGAACGCCAGAGGATTGTTATAAAGCGGGGTATAAATCGTATTGCCAGTTATCCCTAAAAGTTCCCTTTTTGGAGCTTTACAGGTTTGGGGTTTTTTTTAATCTGTACTGTGCATAGATAACCTCAGACATGAAAAACAGTTGAAAACTTGTTAAATTCCTTGATCACACACGAGTGAGTGAATGGTAAATGTAGTGCAGCCACCAAGAAGAATTCAAAGGACTTTGAATCTTTAGATCTGATGTGTAATTCAGCTGACACATGGCACGTGAAATTCAACATAAAGTAATGCAAACTGGTTACAGAAAGAAGTAAAAAGCGAAAGGGGAAAAAACACAGAGGGGCTTAATAACAGTGGACACCCAATAAAACAATCATAGGGCCTGGCTTGCTGCCAGCACAGCACAAATATTCACATCCCTGGAGCTGATGGAGCAAAAACCCCACCAGCACCCCACAGGGGAGCAGGGTTAATCTCAGCCACAGCCATGATGTCATCAAAAGCTATTATTTGATCCCTGTTTTTTTAAAAATATCTAAAACTTGACCATAGCCAAGAGAAGTTGCACAATGAAACTGCTCTCTCTGTGCTAACACGTGCCAATGGCCTGGTGGCTGGAATGTAGATTTAGGTGAAAAGAGGGTGGATTTTTTAGAGATTTATCAGCACTGTGGACTTTTCAACATTACAGTTTTGGGGTGGCCTGTCAGGGGCTCTCTACAGTGGAGGATCACACATCAGCCCTGCCCAGAGCACCACCACAAACCTGTGCTCTGTGTGTACATTTTGTGGTACATGCCCTGTCCAAAACCTGGCAGGATTAGAAAAACATGTGAAATTTTGGGGCTGTAAATAGTGAATTCCTGGAGTCATTCTTTAAAGTTCCTTTGAATTTTTTTTTTTTTTTTTTTTTATCACTTCCCACTCCCTTCAAATTCAGATTATCTGTCTTTAATGAGACTGCATTAAACACTGTGGTATCTTTGCCATTTTTTGAAGTTTCTTAGACAAAACACTTTTTCATTTCTCATTGTCCCACTATCTCTGAGCATCCAGAAACCCAAATTGGGATGCCAAAACCAGCAAAAAAATCTCACATTTGTACATGCAAGACAAGAGAAGTGCTTAACCTTGGCCCCTCTGTAGTTGGAGCTTTGCAAAACCATGCTGCCTTGATAGTTTAAAACTTCCTTTCATTGACCATTATAATGTGCTTTTGCAAATCTCTTGATGAAGCCCAGGTTAGTTGAACTGTTCAATTACAGCTTTATCCTAATCCTACTTGCTAGGCATTAATGCCAGCAACCTCCCACATCCTAATCCTGTCCCACTTGACACTGACCCACGCTCAGTCCCACATGATGTGTGTGTTAGCACAAAGCCCTGCAAACAACATATTAATCAGGAATGCAACAGGAAAGGGAAAGAAATAGAGCAGGGAAGAGTTTTTCAGCAAAAAGACACCACTGGCTCCACACACAGGCTTGGCACATGCAGATTTAAATGCATCCTAAAAACAACATAAATACATACACAAACGTGCTGATGGTTACAAATCTTGTACCAAAGCTCTTAGAAGGTCTCTTGGTCATGATTTAAAACAAGAGAAAAATCCAGTCTGAGGGCAGATTGAAACTATTAGAATTAGATACAGTCTTAGAAAATGGCAAGACTTTTATGTGTGATAGACTCCCATCCTCTATAATTCACTGCAGACTGGGAAAGTGATTCCTTCAGATCTGCTGCTGACAGCTTAATATTCCCAACGATAATGTTGTCAGGTGATAACACAGAGCCAGCCTATACACTTTGATCTGAATGGAAAGTTTGCTTTAACTGCAACATTCTGAGAGATTCTGCTTGGAAAAAGAGAGCTCAGCTAAGCTGAAAGATTACCTGAAAAGCATCTAATTGTGGTCAAGTTAGAAATGTATCAACCTTGAACAGGTCTAAGTTGCCTTCCCTGAACAAATCCTGAAGAGTGACCAGAATTCTCTCTCCAAAAACATTACTGAGGCAGACAAAGGCACACAAGAACAATCCTGAAGAACCTCATACTCAGCTTTTAAAGTGAGTGTGCTGTCAAATGTATTCTCTCAAATTTCAGGAACATGAATATATGGCTTGTAGAAACTCTTGGTTTAAATGTCTCTCCACAACTTTCCTTCACTAACCACAAGACCAACGAAATTCCTGTAGGTTTCTACATCCAGACAGCTAAATATGCTTCCAATTATTTTCCTGGCATGGCTAAAGAAGAATTTCAATCGTGTAAGGCCTTTATGTCAGGATAGCAAAGCTGTGCCTTTCAGAATGCTATTGGTGCTGTTCTGCTCATGTCCAACACTGTAACAGCAGCAGTGCAAGGCTGGGCTGTCCCTGTGGGTACCTGAGCAGGAGGGAAGAGCTGAGCAGCACTCCCCTCCACACTTAGGGATTAAGGACAATTATTCCCTGCCCACGGGCAAAAAGGGCACAGAGGATAGAGATGAGTGGTGCAGGGACATGATTCTTCTCCTCAACCTCTGGAAAAGGTAGAAGCACAATTGGAGCATGATTAGAAGGAAAGGTGCAATTTCTCCACCTTCCAAGGAGCTCTAAATTTTAGGAGGAAAGGCCAAACAGGAATGGCCAAGTTTTGCACTGACCTCAGGAGCAGCCCATTTGCATGTTCAGAAGTTTTCTTGTCATTCAGAAAATCCTTAAAGGCTTTCAGTGCAGAGAAGCTGACTTTTGCAGCTTTTGAATCCATGCCATAATTGACCTGCCCCTGTTTTCCATGTCATGTTTCTGTTCCCAGTGTAAGGAGCATTCTGATTGAGGGTTTGCTCAGAAAACAAGAAAACAAGTCACTGCAAGCCTCTAAAGTGCCACATGCTGAAACTGAGGGATTTGAGGTGGCAAGCAATGTGGCATTAATGGTTAAAATCCACCAACACAAACTGGAAATGGGATCTGAAAAATAACCCTGCTGTTTTGGAGATTGTTATGCGTTAGAAATCAGGGAATAATTTGAAAATTGCCTTCAGGTATTATGTTTACTAAAATTGCTTTCCTACCCTGGCTGAATTGCAGAGTTATTATCACCTACCACACGTACCAGATAAGCTGTAGCATTTGTAACCTGAGCATTATTCTTATCATAAGGGTTTCATTAAGAGTTTCCATGTGATACTCCAGTGTTTATGTGCACACACACGTGCCCCACTGCTCTGTGTGTGCATCATCAAATTACTTTCCTTTTGATTGCAAAATCCAGGTTGCCTTTGTGCTTAATACAGGCATTATGCAGTGGAGGAAAAGAACAGCATAAGAGTAAGAGAAACTCAATTTCCTGAAATTCAAAGTACTACTGTCAGTGTGCATTAAATGCACATAGCAGAGTGATCAGTTAATTGAAGAAAAAAAAATAAGCAACAACAGCTTTAAAAAAATTAATTCAGTACATCATCTAAGCACAATAAACCACTTAGTAGCATAGAAACTTGAACTTCATCAAGGAGAAAGACAACAACAGCCCTTTCAGTTATCAGACTCTGGTTTTGTCAGGAGTGACAGATCTTGGATCAACTCCTCATTAAGTTGTGAATTATTTATTTTAATCCTAATACACAAAGTGAATGTTTCATCTTGGAAATCTGGACTCGAAAAAGAAATATTGTCAAAGGATCTGCATCTTCATTCCCCCAGGTAGAAGGAACAAAGTCTTGGTGGGCTGAAGTCATGGTGAAATTTTCACACAAAACAGGGTGAAAATTACGTCAGGACAGTATGACATTTATGAATTCACCAGGACCTTCTCGTCACTGACTCCATGGGATTCATTTCCAGGGGACTTTCAGGAATAAACCAGCTGAGTTTTGTCTTATCTCCCTCTATACAATGGTTTAAAGTTTCTGACTTGAACATACCTCCAGCAGGCAGGCAGCAGGATTCCCCCTGAAGGTGCAGAGTCCCAACAAGAAAAGCAGAAATGGTGCAAGCTGTCAGCAAGTCTGTGTGGAAACCCTCCTTGAAAGAGGCATTCAATCCCCCTCAGATTGCCACTAAACCTGCTGGTCACCTCCAGGCTTTTTCCTGGACTTACACTTCCTTTTTTCTCTTGTCACCTATGCAGGGGTTCTGAGTTTTGGATACTATCATATTTTTCCCAGTTTGACCCAACAGTGGCCTAAAGGTGCTTGAGCACATATTATTATCAGCCATTGGGGAGTACTGCAGAAAAGGCTGCAAAGATAGAGCTATCAAGTCCACGTGAGCCCAGCTAAAACATGTTTCTTTCATGCAGAGATGATAAAAGACCTGTGGAGTGAGGGTGGGTCATGCATCACCAAAAAAGTACACATGAAAGTTGTCCCTTGCACAGTTCTCCCCTTTGTCAGTCCATTATTTACCATAAATACACCTTTTGTCACTACCTATGTCACCACCACTAGCCTGTTTATGTTAATAAAAAGCAGACTGACAAAAAACTGCTCTCATATACATGGAGAAAATATCCACTGATTTCAGAGTGGTCCAAGGCTACTAAAACCCCACGTTTGGTTTAAATATTTACATATGGACATGTGCTGCTCCAGGTTTTCTAGATCTTTTTAAAGGGATTTTTCCACATGGTCTTCTCTTAAATTTTCTCGTGTACAATGAACTTTTCCAAGCCAAGGTTAAAATCCCACTTTAACTCACCAGATGAGATGGAATCTGTGCCTTCTGAGCACCAGCAGCTCTCACCCTCTGTTGCTGGGTGTTAAAAGCGAGCTAAAAAAAAAAAAAATTAAACATTAAACAACTCTAGACACCAAGGAATATAAGATTTCCTGCCTTCTCTCACACTTTTTCCTACCCTTACTATATATTATGGATGCCATGCTGCTAAAAGACATGATGAAAGTGTCTCCACTCGTGCAGATATATGATGTATAAAATATGCTAAGTGAACGATAAAAATGGTGGAAGATTTGCCACTTCACACTGTTCTCAGCAATATATTTACTTGCCTGTATTTAATTACCATTGCTTGTTAATTTGTTTATTCTCCTTGCTTCTAGTCTTTGCAACCTCCTCCACAACATCAATCTGACAGCTCCTCCTGCCACCCTTCCAATTTTTTCTTTAAACCTCCAAGCTTTTGCTCTGCCCTCTTTCCCTCAGAACTTAACCACAGTTTTTGGGAGTGTTTCTGTTCCTGGCAGGGCTGCCAGTGTCTGGTGGCAGGCTCTGTATGGGCAGGGGCTCCCTGCAGAGAAATGGCAATGTTTTCCTTTTCCCAGAATGTTGTGTCCCCTCGCTGTTCCGCTCAGCGAGCGGTTCCTGGCCAGAGGAGCACTTTGTCCCATGTGTCATATGCTTGAGCCCTCCCTCCTTCCTGCTTGGGATCATGAGATTACTGCTCACAATAATAATGACAGCATTCTGAATTTACAAAATAAAAGGCACAGAGATTAAGTCCTTTAATTAATCCTTGAGGGGAATAATCCAGACATTGCTACCAGAGATACTGATATTTTGGGGTTGGGGGGGGAACCCTCATCATTGTTTAAAATAATTTTCAGAACATTGCAAATGACTGGAAGCTACATGGCAAGAAACCTTCTCCGTGCTCCTGAGCAGGCCTTCAGAAGCAGCAGCTGCTCAGGGCACCCCCAAATCCCCTTTATGGGCTCAGGTGGGGCTGCTCTGTCCTGATGCAGGATGCTGGGGTGTAATCAGCACAAAACACAAACAGGGGCTGGCACAGCTGGCACAGACACTCTCCCAAACTCAGGTGGAGAAGGCATGTCACCCGAGCTGCTCCAAGCACTGGGGATTTCTCAGTCCAATCCCTCTCCTAGGAGCACCCTTAGAGGAGCTCAGGGCTAAGGACACGAGAGCACGGTGTGGTACCAGCTGATGCTCCTGCCAGGGGATGCTGCTCCCTGCTCCCTTGGAAGGAACAAACCAGATTTCACTGGAGTGGACAGAAATCTTTATCCTGACCTTTAATGGAGGCTGAATTTGGTCTTTTTTCACACAGCTCCATGAGTTGGTATGAGTAAGAACATTACATCTTCTGTTAAGGGTATTTAGTCACTGTTGACTTTTCCAGTATTGGTGCCAGCTTTTCTCATCTTGTTGGAAAAAAAAACCCACAGTGAAGACCCTGGCAGTGCTGTAGTGGAGGTTTCGTGGTTGTAGAAATCCTAAAACTATCATGTATTCTTCTAACACATGTGTTTGGGAGTGCTAAAACACTGACTTCACCCACAAGTAGTTCAGCATTCTACAAAGTTCCACTTCCCTGCCCTCGAGAGCTTTCTATCTTAAACAGCAAAAACAAAAGATGGGAAGAGAACAGAGCCGAGCAGAAAAATATTTCTTTTTAAAAAAAGACTCTGGTCCTTTGATTCATCATTTTTGTCAGTAGTTGTAAACAACTTTTATTGCAACAGTAAATGAGCTAGTATGGCTATGAGAGAGCACTGAAAACTAAATATAAAACAATTTATAATTACTTTTCAGTAATTAAAACTTTCTTCTGTCCTTCAGCAAAGGTTGAAGGATGAAAATACCTAGGAATTCTTCCCTGGGCTATAACAGGAGACAGTCCAAATTCCATTAGCTCTGGTGGGAGGTGGTTCAGACCCATACTGTTATTCTGTGAAATGAATGGAATAATTTCCCAAGAAGATGGCACTGATTCAGGAAGACTAATTCTGGAATTAAATATGAATAAAGACATCTTTAAAATTATACCCCAGGAAGGCTGGTGAACATTTCTTAATACATTTCTATACTGAAAAACTTCTATAGTGTCAATAAATGTTTGCACCAGCCCTGATCCCAAAAACATTAAGAAAAAGATTTTGCTCCATAAAATGCAAGGAACACTTGGAATGTGGATTCATTTGATTTATTAATTAAATTAAGTACATTTAGGAGTTTCAGTATTAAGGAATGTGTTATTACTGTTGCTGTACTAGGAATAGCAGTTCTGCTCAGAGAGGGATGCTGATAAGTCTGAAAAGAAATGATCCAAAATCCCTGCAGACGTGCCTGGAACAGCAAGAGGAAGCAGAGCACCTACCAATTCAGTTCCTGAGAGGAGGAGGCAGCTCAGACAGCTGAACTGGTAAGGGGAGGACTGAGAGTGAGCAAGGATAAAGGCTGCAGCGGACCAGGCAGGGGTCTCTGGGAGTTTTTTGCTCCATTACTCGAAACAGTAGGATTTGAAAGCATTTTTCCATTAAAAATAAAAAGAAATGCACAAAATGACAGCAGCGAGGCCCAGCTTTCAAGTCTGCATATGAACATTGGTGCTCAGTTTTGAGACTTGTGGTCCTCAAGACCTCCTATTTTATTTTCAAACAGCATACCCCCTGCCAAGAAGTTACATTTTTTTTCCCTCTTTAAATAAGCAGCTAGGGTAATGGCGTGATGAACAAGTTTCATTTCTTTCTGTTCAGCTTTTTCCATCTTTAATACAGCCTCCAGCAGGCCAGATGGCACCAATGCAATTGCTAGTAAGTCAATACATCTGGCTGCATTCCTGAAATGACAAATCTGATGGATAGAGCCCCAGCTCCTATACAAAGCCCCTTTTCAGAACGCTCTCCCTGGTACTTGTCTGCTTTAAGCAAAACCTAATGTGTGAAAACAAAATAAAATTGAGCTCTTTCAGCACCCCGCGCTAACGTTTCATTTGCAGTGTTTTTATTAATGCTGCCCTGCTCCTGTACCTCGGCCCTGCTCTGCCCAGAGCTCACTTTTTGGCACAAGACAGGCTCTGTTCCAAGGCCTCCCTCCTCTGGAGCTGCCAGCAGTTCAAAGCAGGTTACAATAAACACTCTGGGCTTTGCTCATTAAGAGCAGCAAGATTGTTTAGGAAATTGTCCTCGAAGAGAAAACAATCTGAGAAAAGCAGAAGTTGAGCAAATGTTTCTTTCAGCCTCAGTAATGTCTCCTTGGGCAAACTGGGAGTTGGAAATAGGTGTGACCTCCTGGCACCAGCAGAGCAGGAGCTGTCAGCGAGGCACTGTGCTGCTGCTGCTGCAATCCCAGCCATGCAAGGTGCAAGGACTGACCCAGGATCCTGGGTTATTCACAAATCTGCAGAAAAACCCCTGGAGGGAGTTGTTCAGATCGACAGGAGGGTGTGTGTGGCTCTGATTTTTTAAGTTTTTCTAAGCCTTCTGATGTTTATATTCTTATAACAAACTTTCTCACACACTTTATGTAAATAACATTGTTTTGTGTTCTTTTATGGAAGAAGAGAAATTTGATAGACTCTTGGTTTGTCCAGTGTCATTGGAGGGGTGGCACTGTCACCCTCCAATCCACTGCCACTTTTAGAAATCTAGAAGTGTTAAGGTCAGAAATTAAAAATTCTCTTTTTACCTTGAGAGAGCAGCGTGTCCATGGCGTGTTATTTCGTGTCCTACAGCAACAGGTGTGCAGAGAAAATCTGCAACAAGAGCAAGTCAGGTGTTACCCATCTCCAAAAAACTGCAGCCACTGCCCAATCAGGTGTTCACCACCTCTTAGACAGCATTAGCCCTCATCTTATTTTATGGGTATGACTTGGGAAAGCAACCAGCACCAGATAAAAAACAAAAACCCAAAAGTGTGCAACTCCACCAAAGAACTGCTCTTTCCCCATAGGTGTATTTCACAAAAATACTATATTAAAAAATAAAATTTAAAAACATATTTATTATTAATTTAAAATACCATTAATATGTATTTCTATATTATTTAAATATGTATTTATATATCATATAAAATATATATTTAATATATTAAAATATTTTAAATATATTTCACCTCTCTCTGTGAGGTGTGATGCTCATAATTTGTGTTTATTCGTCACTGAGAGACTTGTGGAAAAGGAAAATTTATTTCTGTGGTAACTGCAGTCCCTGCCATGATAAATATCAAACTGACCATTTTAAGTCATGTTACTTACACAAGAAGTGGCTCAGTCCTTGAAACACCCTTTTAAAAAAGTACTTTGTCTCTTGACTATACCTGCTGAAGGCACTGAGATGGGAGTAACAAATCCATAAAGAATGCTCAGGGAGTAACAAATCTATAAAGAAATCCAGATACAGAACTCAAGAAACTCACATTATAACCACTCACTGCAGCAGTTAACAAGGAGTGAGTAAAACGCTGTGTCCAGTGGGTTCAAGATCCATCATCCCATCACAAGTGCACGCCGTGGGTTTGGGTCTGAGCACCCCCACGGTGAACATTTCTGCATTTCTGCAGCCTGAGCTGAAGAGTCTCAGCCCAGAGCATTAAAAGTGCAACAGGCAAAAAATGTCTGATTTATTGGGTACTGTCCTTGGGCATAGAAACAAAAATGACGACAGTGAAGCTTTCGCAGCGTCTGTGCTCTGCACCAGGGCTTGGACCCCCTCAGAACTCAGGGTTTTCTTCTTAAAGGGGCAAAGCAGCTCAGGTGGAGCATTTCAAAGACACCTCCTGCAGCTCAGAGCTCATCTGCAGGCAGAGAGCATCCTGTGCTCAGGGGCAGATCCCCCCCAAAACCCCTGCCCTGTTCTTCTTAAGGCTTTCAGGATTCTGTCTCAGCTATATCCCATATGGAGAATTAAGTTACTTACAGAGGGGCCTTTTACATAGCTCAGTAAGATGAAAGTTTAACTTCTATTTAAGCTGATTTCATTGTTTTAACTTTATTTTTTATGAAACAATGAAATAAAAGTTATTTAAGCTGCAGCAGGACTCAGGGTCTGGGATGTACAGCACAGGTAAGGACCCATCTGTCCATTTCTCTGTACCAGAGCATCCTTGGCCTGTTTCTCATGTGTGTTTGGGGAGGAAAGGAGAGGAGTTGTGGTTTTTTTAGTCTCTTGCTAGATGATGTGGGTAGCCCTAAAAATCAGATTCACATTTTTTACATTTTTCAGTGAGCAGTGAAAATAAAATCCTGGGCCTTATCAGTAATTTATGTGTAAATAATTTCAGCATTATTTTAAAAACAGCATTGCAAAAAAAAATACTTCACATACCTCAAATATCAGCAGTCAGCAATAAAAAAAAAAAAAAGAACATTTTCCTCACCATATAAATTAGAATGTAAATATCTATACATAAACTTAAACTTACACATGGAAAAACCCAGCCAATGGATTATTAAAAGTTATCACTAAATTTATGATACAAAACTGAGTCTTTACAGCATTGGTGAAGACATTGAGATTTCAGACCTGAGGGTTCAGATACTGAGCTATTATTTAAAACATCACCAAACATCAGAGAGATCTAGAGAATTATTCTCTAAATATTTTACCCGAGTTAAAGAAACCTAAACCTGACAGCTCTCATTATAAGGAGTGTTTAGAAGAGGAAAACTGAGAATAAGAGAGCAGCCCATCAAGTATAAGGGGATCTGGGATTGAGAGAGAGTGAAGGAGCCTGTTCTCCACAGCTTTCCATCATGTTTCTCTCTCTGTCTTACTGTTTGCAGTTCTCACTTCTTAATCAGTATTTCACCTTTCAATCTGCTGCGGCCATTAATTATTTGACTTTTAGATTCCTCTAATCTCTCCAGGATGCTTGTCTTGCTGTCCTTTGACAAGACACTATATGTGGGTGAATATTTTCTATTTTCTCCATTCATTTTTATCAAATGACACATTTTAAATTGCCTCATTTTTCCATGCAATTTTTGCCTAGGAGTGTAATTGCTGCAAGGACTTCAATCATGTAATATTAGAACATTCTGAAATAGCAGTAATGATCTAAAAATAGAGAACGCTTTTGAAACAGCTTTTGGTCATGGAGAATCCAAATTATTCTAATTTGGAAATACATTTAAGCAAATTTGGATATGCTGTGCAGCCAGTGATTTTTCACCACTTTCATTTTGCACAGCCACATTCCATGCTGATCATCTGAAATCAAAACTTCCCTGGCCTTGTCACCCTCCTTAACTTGCTTAGTGAAACAGCACTGAGAAATTGCCCTGTTTTTGAATATTTATCCACTGAGTCATGTACTGAAGCCTAAAACACATTGATTGAGGGGGAGTCTCCACACATTAAGTCACCTCTCAGGATTTGGCCAGGGAGAAAAGGAGAGCACACTGGCTATGTTTGGAAAGACCCTGGGGAGAGAAGGGGAATCAAAGAAACCACTTTGAATGTGCTGATAGTGGGATGAGCACGAAAATCCATGTTTTACAGGCACTTATGTCCCATTGGAGCTCTTTTTATATTTTAAATCTTAGATATTCAGGTGATAGGAACTGTGGAAAACAGATGGTACCCAGCCCTGGGGATACTAATTATTAGAAAATTAGCATAGCTGAAAATGACATAGTCCAAGTGAGCAGGGATTGTATGTTAAAGTTTGTGCATTATACAAAATAATAAACAATACACTTGTCTTCTGGTTGAGTGACTGGACAGAGGCCCTGGAGGTGGTTACTGCTCTCTCCAGGTTTGATACAGGGCCTGATGAACTTTTCCAGTCTTTTCCCACTCCTGAGAGTGGTGCAGCCCCAGCCTCCAGCAGAACTTCCAGCCATTACTGCAACTTTATTGTTAATAGAAGAGAAATAAGTCCCAGCCACATTAGCAATGCAAATATAGCTGAACTTTGGCTGGTTGTATTAGATCTGATGCCATTATGGAGAAAACCAGCAATCCCACTGTAATCTATTCCTAGGAAATTTAATTAGGCAGTTGGATGTGGGCACTGCTGCTCCATGATTAGCACATCACAGGGATTCACCATCATTAGCAAAGGTAATGACTGTTTATCTCATCCCTCAGGACCTCTACCAGCTCTGAGAGCTTCACCTCTCTCATTTTCTAGTCTGAGTGGAGTCAGGAAGGTCTGGGAAAGGCTGTGGGATTTGGAGATTGCTCCTTGGAAACACGTGCTCAATGAGGAGAGGCTCAGGCACGACTGACATGGTTTTGAGCTGAAGTCTGACCCACAAAGTTTTAGTCAACCCAAGAAATGATGCTGGAATCACAGTTTGGGTCTTTGCCTGCTTGGGTTGATTTTCTGAAAGCACTGGGTGCTTTTATCCCTGTTTTTCAGCAAATAACACAGGGCTGATAATCAGTTTTGTGGGATTCTGAGGTATTTGTGCAGCAAAATGCAGTGGGTAGGAGAGTCCTATCTCTGGCTCTCACTGCACCTCCTCAGATGCAGAATAAATGTCCTGGACTCAGATGTCCTCCTGCATGGAAAGAGCCCCTTGGCACCTGATACCCTGGTGTATCTGTGTAAGAGATAGCATGTTATCAGAACAAAGCAGCCCATTGTTTTGGGTTCACAAGAAGTTACATGGATTAAATCATTCACCAAAGACTGTGCTTCTGGGAAATAATAAAAAACAAAAAGTAGCATATATGAACATAATAACCAAGTATGTGTCCCACCATTTTGGGTTTTGTTTCAAGAGAAAACAGAAAATTGGAGATCATATCTAAGCGAGAGCAACCTGTGGCCATTATAAACAGAGGTGCTTTTCAAGGTCCATTAAGCACTAATCATACCTGAGGTTAAGGGGAGAAGGGGGAGCCACGGGTCTAAGATTGTTTGAAGGGTACATTTCATACTAGGAAGAAATTTAAGACAGAGACAGGTCAGGCTGAGTTCTGTTTAATTTAAAAGATACTCATCTCAAGCGTTAGTCAGAGGTCTCGGGATACTGGATGTCTGTCTTGTTACAGTGCACAAGGAAAAAGTGAGCAGAAAGATTTCCAGGAGAAGAAAGAATAATACAGTCCTGATTCAGGCCTAGTTTCCTCCCTTTCCCCCAGAAAAACACAGTTTAGGAGCCAGCTCTAGAATTATTCTCACAAATTTTCAAGTTGCTTGTCTAAAACACAGATTTTAAACACCTTTATCCTCCCCTAACTTGCCAATTGACTTGCTGCACTATGAAACATCCTTCCGGGCAAGTTCTGCTGCTCTGCAGGAATGATTTTCTCTCAGTGCTGCAGCATTTGCTCCACTCACCCAGGCAAGTGACTGTCTGAAAACTGCATCCCTGCCCACACACTGCTGGGACACAGGCAGGCACCAGGCACAAGCTCCTATCAGACAAATCAGATAAATCAGATAAATCAGACAAATCAGATAAATCAGATAAATCCCTGTGCTGTCAAACAGAAGCACTGCTTCCTACTGAAAATGGTCTTGCCAACCACTGTGCACAGTTTGCAGTTACTAAAATCTGAAATACAGGTACAGCCATGAAGTTCTTCAAGCTGGAGAGGGACTTGTGACAAGGGTGTGTAGTGACAGGACAAGGTGGGATGGCTTTAAGCTGCCAGAGGGCAGGGTTGGATGGGATTTGGGGAAGGAATTCTTCCCTGGGAGGGTAGTAAGGCCCTGGCACTGTTTCCCAGAGCAGCTGTGGCTGCCCCTGGATCCCTGGAAGTGCCCAAGGCCAGGCTGGACAGGGCTGGGAGCAGTCTGGGCCAGTGGAAGGTGTCCCTGCCCATGGCAGGGGGTGGCAACAAGATGAATTTGAAGATCCCTTCCAACCCAAAACACTCCATGGTTTTATGATTCTGACTAAGCCCTTTTCTGACCCAGAGATGGGGCAACTGACAGGTGTTTTAAAAACTTCTATTCCATTCTCAGCCTCATGGGAAGGGTGAGACAGTACAGATGTTATCATTCATGCCATCACAATCAGATTATTTCTCAATTACAATGCATTGTAAGCATTTCTTGGCCTATCAGCTTTTGCCACACCATGCTGTAAATGCCTTAAAGCCAATAATCAAAAATTACCCCTCATGGGTCCCACTACAATGCATCTTTCAAAATTCTGTTTCTCCAAAGTACCTAGTCTTTTATGCCAAGCCACCCTTTGA
>JAYDZK010000271.1:29315898-29417553 GCA_034509185.1 Euphonia xanthogaster
TGGCATTTCTGAGTCAGCATTGCTCATCTCAGGGTTTGCATACAGATGCACACACTGTGTGAGCCTCCTGCCAGGCTTGGAGAATTTCCTACAAATTCTTTTCTCACAGAGATGGGCAATGAATATTTTAAGCTGAGCCTAATGGTGAGGACCTGGTGATTTAACCCCCAGCTCTGGCAGGCTGCTGTGAGCACAGCTGGATTATCTGAGAGCCAGCAGCCACCCAAGGCACTGGGCACTCATCTCCCTTCCAACCTCAACACATCCCAACCACTGAGTCCATCACCAGTTTGGGTAAGGGACCAGGACCCTTGAGGGCCTGATCCAGACCCAGTCAGACCCACTCAGCTCCAGCCCAGCCCAGCCTGGCTCTGCACCCCCTCACCAAATTCCCTGCGAGAGCCAACCCAGGCCAAGGCAATGCCAGAGCCCTGCTCCACTGGCTGGGGAAAGAACCCCAAAACAAGGTCAGGCAGCAAAACACCCCCTCTGAAAGAGAAGGAGGTTTCTGCAGCACATTCTCACGCAGTGTAAACAACAGTGACACCAGAGACAGCAGAAGTTTGCAGCTGGATTATAAACTTTCTTCCATCCCCCATGCCTAGGAATAAGTCATCCAAACAAGCCCTGGCAGTTTTGACTGCTCAAGAAACTTTATGGCTGAGAGCTGCACAGATGATTTACTGGCACGTCCCCTTTTCCCCCTCAATCTTGCACTGAACTAGAACTTCACAATTGTTTAATGGGGGACAGCACACCCACCTTCTTCTTTGTTTCTTTTTCATTTTCCTTGTCATGAGGAAACTTGTTTTACAGTTCTTGTGGAAGAATCTGTGACGTCTGATTACAACATGGAGCTGTAAATCCAAGTCTCAAATACAGTGCCTGTCTTTTTGGTTTTGGGGATTGTTTTTTTGTTGTTCTTCTTTTGTTTTTGGGTGGTTTTGGGGGGTTTTTGGCAGGGTTTTTTTTTTGTTTTGTTTTGGTTTTTTTTTTTTTCTTTTTTTGTGCTCAGCAGTAGAACACTTGTTTTAATGAGCCAACTCTCTAGGTATGAGAGCACACAACTGGGGAGGGAGAGGAGATAAGACAAAGCTCCTGCTGCATCCCTGTGATGGATGCTGCTCCAGCAAAGCACAGAGCTGCTACTTAAAGCTCTTTATAAACTTCAGGCCAGCTCATTTGTGCTTGTGAAAGAGCCTGAAAAATGAAGCCCCAGGCCAAGCCCTGATGCACAGAGGTACTGCAGAGCAGATACCATTTTAACTACATTGCCTTCACCAGGCATTTAATTATGGAAATACTACAAGAGTCTTCGCTTAGCCCATGAAAATTAATGCATGAAAAGTAATTGGGTTTGTTCTAACCTGAGTACAACACAACATCAAAGGAAATGCAACCACCACTTTTATAGGAACAGGTGTTTCTCTGAATAAAATGCTTCAAATTCAGCACAAAATATTTCATCTCGGGTTCTGAAAACTGAAAAATCTCAAATTTCCTTTCCCCAGTTTCAGGTTTTTTCCTCTCCCTTCTGTTCTTCCTTTCTCTCTCCAGAAAGGGTGAAGCAGTATGAGATACTAGAAATACAAGGAAGTCCAACTTTTGTATTTCACTAAGACTTTTTGGTTAGAAAAAATTACAAACGTTAAGATGGTATAAAAGTGGGATTGAAACATGATTGAAATCACGTTTTCCCAAGGAAAGCATGATTGAATGCTTTACCTCCAATTTGGAGCAATTTTAAAAGTTAAGTATTTCATGTGCAGATTTTTCAATAAGATATAATCTCTCAAATAATCACAGAACAATCAAAAAATATTCAAGCTGATTATTTTATTCAATGAAGTTTTCATTCATCTCTAAATAGCACCGAGGTCTTGGGGGAATAACTTGTTTATTTTTTCATTCATTGTGACAAATGCTTGACTACACCATGAGTTTTGCTGTTGATACTAATAATTTATGTTTCAGATTTATGTGCTGCTGTTTCAGAAACAATGGGGCTGACCTCTTCTGTTAAGAGCCATCAATGAAACAACAATGTTTATTTATTTAAAAGGAAAACAGCCTGGTCTCTAACTTGCTTTGCTCAAGATAGAGCAAGATATCAGCATTGATCCACAAACTGTATTTGATATTAAAAACCTCAGAACTACAATTAAAATCTAAACCAAGGTTTGAATTTTATTCAGAGAAAGAGAAAAATTCCTTAATATTTTTCTGTTATATCAGAGCTTTTCCAAGATCAGCTTTTAAACCAAGTTTTCAGCACCTTCCAAATAGGACTCCAATGGTATTTATATTTATATATAAATATACTTACCTGTCACTCTGGCCCAAATCCCAAATGACTTTTCAGATTGAGTCCCTGTGAAATTTAAAGGAACTCTAAAATGAGGCCAATACCTGGTGTCTATATATGGTTTTGTCTTAGTGCTTTTGGGAAAAAAAAAAAGAAGCAGCAGGGGGACACATGATTTTATTTTGAATTCAGTCTTTTTTAATAATCTTTTCTTTGATGCCTTGGAACTATATTCAGAATGCAGTGGAAAATGAAAAGTCATTTTCATGACTTTCAACCCAGTAGAGGCTGAGAGTGTAGGGGCAGAAAATCCCACAGAGCTTTGGAGAACAGGGAGATGCTCAGACAAAATTCACTATCTCAAATAAAGAACATCTCTACAAGTAATAGAGCAGTGGGCCACCCAAATGAGCCATTAGAGGGGACATGGACACACGTGAGAGATTCAATCCACACCCACATCAGGATTTTAGCTGCAATACCATTGTCCATAAACAGGAGTGGGTAGCAAACATGGATTATGGTGCTTTCTGCAAATTCAGAATCCCTAAACACTGTGTTGTGCTCTTATGTCCTCCCTACTCCCCATAAAAATATAAATATAAATAATATACATACACACCAGATCTGGACTATCCAGGTAGCCTCCCAAGGCAGCCACATGTATTTAAACTTTCCCCATTAATGGATTAATCATGAGCTGAAATAAAATCTAGGATTTTTCACATGGACTTATCATTTAAAAATAAAAATAATCTGCAAAGAGATCAGAATTAGATATGTAAGGACAGAGGGACTCTGTCACTTTTGGAAATGCTAAGGACAGGAGAAACATTTCAGGCTGGGAAAACACTGCCTGCCTCTTAGGAAGGGAAAACGTTAAAGTAAACAAGATTCTCTCATTTCAGAAGCATTGGAACAATGGTTAGTTTCAGTTTAGCTGCTGAACTTTCCACAGCCTGGGTGTGCTCACAGCACAAGGTGTACCAGCCCTGGAAAACCATCCATCAAGCCGGAATGGCTCTGCATCTGCTGCTGGAGCTTTTTGACTCTGGCTGCACACTCTGAAACCAGAAAGTGCCAGAACTCTGCTTTTAGCCTGGATCTGCAGCCTTTAAAGCCCAGCACAATTTCCTGCACCCCAGCACCACCATCCCCCACACCTTTCACAACACAAGCTCCACTTTTACTCACCACTGCCCCAAAAAACGCTGCACACACATTTCTGGCTCCCAAGGAAAACATCAGGGAGTGGGTGTACTTCCTTCAGATTGCATTGTGCTCAAAGATAAGCCAAGCAGAAAACAAAGAGCACATTATGAGCAACTGGAATAGCTGCTTCTGAGGTTTCCAGTGCTTCAGTAAGTTTAGAGTGAAGTGGGTATTAAGGACAAACAGACACTTTCTTGATTGTCTGCTCTGGCATGGCTTTTTTAACTGGGTGAATCAGGAGGGGGCAGAGCTGGCTGATAATGCTGAGTTGGTGGTGTTGTCAGTGAGGGGAAGTTCAGAAATGCTGTGGTGCACATCTGCTGGAGCAAATACCACCTAGGAGAGGGACAGAGAGGCAAATTTGCCCAGGTTTGTTACTTTTCACTACGTATCAGAGCTCCACAAAGCCTCCCAAGAGCCTAGCTCTCTGGGGTGGAACATCCTGGGTGAGATGAACACCAAATGGAACTTACCTATGTTGCATAAAATCTTTCATCACAGAGGGATCTAGCAAGCTTTTCTCCAAGAAATCCTCTCCCACTTCTGATGTTTCCAAAAAGCTTCTGGTGCTTGGCAAGCTGAGCTTCTCTGAGTTATTAAAAAGACCTTTTATTTGTCTCATCAAATTCTTTTTGGTTTGTGTTGATATGAAATTGTTAAAAATCTCCATTTCCCTTCTCCAGCATGCCAAAATAGCAATTAACTGCAAAAGGTGGCTGATTACAGTCTCAAAGCAACACAGAGCTTATGATTTCAGCTCTACATGATAGTCTCTGCAAGCAAAACCATTTGTTTTACATTCTGTTATCTGGAATGTACTACCTAAGAGCAGCTTGTAACACACAGAGATTAAGAGCAGTGGCTTAGAAAAGAACTATGAAGGCTGCATTCAATCCTTGGCCTTTTTTTTAAAGGAAGAAGAAAGTACCATAGAGAAGTTTTAAAACTGAGCTTTACTAGGAAGTTGTGTAGAATAACTTGCCACGTAATTGCTGAATAACTGCTTGCTAAGACAGCACAGAAAATCAGGGTAGTTTGTTTTTAGGGGTGTTTGTAAGTTTGTTTTTAGGGGTGTTTGTAAGTTTGTTTTTAGGGGTGTTTGTATGTATTATAGTGGATATACCAGTGCTAACAGGAAGGGTAAGGGTTCCCCACTTTTTTTTTCCCCCAGTATAAAATTTGGACAGTGCTAGGATTGCCCCTCTGAAGGACCTGGCTGCTTTAGGCAAGAATACACCAGAATTAACCTCTGGAGACATTCTAGCAAATCTGTCCCTAGGTCAATGCTGGCTCTGCACACGATGCAGTGTTTTCCTAGTGACAACAGCAAATCCAGAAATGACAGATGGAGAGACTTCTAAAATTACTACAGAAATACTTCCCCTGGAGCATCATCAAGCCAGTGATACCTCCCGAGTTTTAGGGTCTCTGGATCCATGACTTAACACCAGGTACCAGAAATGACATAGAAGTCACAAAAGTCATTCATTGGCCATTGATTTTTTTTAAAATATCACATATATTAGCAGGCTCAAGATATGAAAAATTAACAGTCATGTGGTCCAGAGCAACTGTGCTGCCCTGAGTTTAAATAGAATGTGGAAAAGGGTGGAAGCCTTCAAATGGACTCTGATATTTACATCATGTGTTACCATAATCCAAACCAGTGCAGAAACATCAATCATGTCTTTTGTTTTTTTTCTATTTTTTTAAGTGGTAGTTCACAAATGCAAACCACTAAAAGGAGCAAAGTAGGGGAGAACACAAAAGTGGCCAAATAATTTGGTTCTATGCCTTATGATTGCACATACTACATTTGATATCTAAGTAATTAAGATAATTAAGCATCAGATAATCCACACAGCCTCTGCTTTGGCTATTTTACAGGAATAACATTGTCACAAGGATGATTGAGAACAACTGGCATGGTGTAATATGTGGCTCTTTAGAGCCTGCCAATACCCCAAAGTGGGGAAAAGACCCACAAATACATATTTAAAATTAATGGCATAGGAAATCTAAAATGACATGCATTTAACTGCATAAGGAGGAACAACATTTCTAATAACCTCTGTCTCAAAGGTCTGCTAGGCTGAGACAAAACCTGACTTTGAGCAGCAAGGTACCACAGAGAATACAGGAAGGAAAGTACTGGGAGTGGAAGGAAACCACTTTTTCCCGACTACAAAACCTGGTTTGTGTCCAAACATTCATCATGGGCAATCTAGGAAGACTTTCTTGCCACCACGCTCCAGTTATCCTAGAAAGCCAAAAATCACCAACATGATAAAAGATGTTGGATCTATCATTCTTAGCAGGAAATCCTAAAGAAAATACACCTCAGCATTTAAACATGGCTGGGTTTGAGCTTTCTTTGACATCAATAACTAGTTTTTTTCTAATTTCATCCTTTTTTTATCTTTTCATCCTCCTATATTCTAAAAATTATTTGGAACTTTTTCTTAAAGTATCAATGTTTAGAGTGATCATATGAGGCTTCATTAGAAAAAAGGTCTTGTAAAGATGAACTCTAAAGAGCCAAACCCCAGAATTTTATTTAAAAATATCTCGGATTTTAGCTGTTCTAGCAACTAGGTAAATATTAGAGATGTGAAGGACAGACAAGGGGTTTTATATATTCAGGTTTAGCAATAGTGAGCTGCAGAATTGATTTTTATTGTCAGAGCAGATAATGATAGTTTTAATTTCAACACTTCACAAAAAATTTAGATCCTCATCATGCCATAATGTAGTGACTTTGCAAATCAAATGGTGTTCTTCCAATAAGTACTCCTACTGAAAATATATATCTGAATGAGAATTGAAGCTATTATAAAGCACTTAAATATTTAAATCTACTGTACTGGGATTGTTAAGGAGTTGGATTTGCATTAATAAGAATTTATTTGAGAATTTGCTGAAAAATCTGGATTAGAGAGAGGATGTGGAAGAAAATTCTGCTTGACAAACATAAGCCACACTTGAAACCAGCTCAGAAAAATGTCCAAAATTTACCTTGAAAGCCAATGGATGGCTGACTGTCATAGAACAAGGCTGAGAGCTGTTGGCTAGCTTGCTGAATGCAGCTCATTCCAACTCTTGGTATATCCATGCAGGACAAACATCAGCCTTGACTCCTGAATCCCTGCTCTGAGCCTTCCCAGTTCCCCCTGGAGGGACAGTCAGAGCCCCACTGACTGCAGGACACACAGACAAGTTCCAGTCTGTTCCCTTGATGCCTTAAGGAGCTGGGACAGAGGCTAGATGGAGTTCAGAGGAATAAAGTGAATATTTAATGGAGTGCATTCACAGGCCACAGTCCTGGCTCTGCCCAGATGGCTCCAAGATGGAAGCAAAAGAGCTTGGTCACAAGATCTCACATTTTTATAAGTTTTATTCCATTTGCATATATATATATATAAACTGCCCAATTAATAGCTTCAAATTAAGAAGTTTCATCCTCTTTGCTTGCCTGCCTGCCCTCCTCCTTTCAGTTGTTTGTGCTTTGGGCCTGAAGTTTAAAGAGATTGCCCTTGAGTCTCCAGCTGGAATAGAATTGTTTTGTCTTCACCACCGTGTGAAAAGATCCTAGGAACACTTCATACAAAGCTCAAGCTGCACACCAAAACAGAGCAGAAAAACTTAAAACCTAAGGTATCACCCTCAGCAGCCTGGTCAGAGCTGGCAGAGGTTTTTGAAGGCACAGCCCATGTGCACATCTCCTGTGCAGAAAAGATTCTTTGTTCAAAGCTCGCTGCCTCTTCTTCCTCTCTCCAGCTATCTGCACCCAGCTCTAACTTATGGTGTGTGTGCTCTTTGCACATTTCCTCTGCTTAGAGAAAAAAGAAACCAACTCCTTCCCCCCCAAAACAACTCCCACACCCAACAAAACCACCACTTTTATGGCCATAAGCCAGGTCTTACACAAAAAATGAGATTTGTATTAAAACCAGCAGTTGGGTACCTCGATTCCTATTTTCTAGTGTCCTGTGATGTACAGAGCAGCCATGAGCTGTGCTACATTTGGGGTGCAACGTTGTCTTATTTCACAGGACGAAGACTGAATGTACCCTCTTTGCCTTGGTACAGGGGGTCATTTTGCTTTATATTTATTTCAAGTCCCAGTTTAACACAGAAATGGGGAAAAGCAGAGGCAAGGATTAAACTCTCAGTGTGGAAGGGGAGGTTTGAAGCAGGATCAGCCCAGGAGGGACTTTCAGGAAGCATAAAGGAATGATCAAAGTGTGGAACTTCCTCAGGACTTGGTTTGTTAACGTTACCACGGGTTGGTGAATGTGAGGTATGAAAAACAAACAGATCCTTTAGCCATGTGAACAGATTCCAGGAAAAATCACCCAGACTGAGCCTCTGCACATGGCAGAGACCTCACAGCTCCACATGGCTGCTTCTCCCTTGTGGTCAACTCCAGTTTGCATAAGAAAATATTAATCTCTTTAACCCCCTTCTCCATCATCATTCCAAAAGTTTTATGGCTTTATGTGAGTATGGTGGCATCCCTCATTTTAACTTCCTCCACAGCAAGAATCAGACTTTTGGACATGGAAAACAGCAAGTTTTTAGGCTTTAGACGCTTAAAGGAAAGGGACTTTGGGGAAAAGCCTCTGGGAATGGGGTGTAGGTAGACAGTGGTGGTGGTTGCTGTACCTAAGCCTCAGCAGGTTCTCCTGTCTCTTCTCAGGCACCCTTCCCTGTAAGCCTGCAGGAGTCCTCAGCCCCAGGCTCAGCTTTCCAAGGAGTGATGAGGACAGGAGAGGAGAGACAATTACAACTCCTTTGTGGAAGAAGATCAAGAATTTAAGGCAAATATTCATCAGAAACAAGCCAGAGAGCTTATTTCACCTCAGCCGTTTAGAAGAGGGAAGGAGAAAGGTCCCAAACACTTCTGAGCTCTCAACAGTTCCTGAAATGTCCAGAAAAGGGAAAAAGAAAGAAGAAAAAGGACCTGAAAAATGCAGGTTTCAGAAATAGCTGTCATACTTTTCTCTTTGCCTATAGTAAGAACAAACCACAGGAGCAAGTTGAAACCCTGCCTTTTCTTTGCCCGATTATTCAAGTGAGGCGAAAAATTTTCTCCCTCCAAGGTGAATAAACTTCAGCCATAAGTAAAGTCCTGCTTAAATATTGACACAGACCAGTATATTCTCCACTACCCAGTGTTTTGTTAGCAATTAAAGTATTAGATAACAAGGCACATGTACACAGCTGGATGGAGAAACCTCACATTTCTGAACAGCGTCCCAGTTTCAAGAGTCGGCATGGAGTCCAAATGACCTTTATCTTGCCAGTGTTAACAAATTTAGATTAAGTACACAGATACCAAATTCCTTGCATGATTTATCGACTGTGTAATGCTAATTTTTGCACCCATACCATTTGTGCAGGCTCATTTTACTCAGCACTGGATGAAGTACCACGTCAAGCACGTGGCAGTGCTGGAGATGAATAGGGATGTTGGGTTTTTTTCTTGGACTGTTTCCCCCCTCTAAAATAACCTGTGAACACCCTGATAATTGGAAAATCACAGAGCACACCTTGCAGGTCAGGTGGGCAGAGGAGTCACCAAGATGCTGCAGAGCAAGGGCACTGCTCTGAGTGGGATGGAGCCTGGATGCTGCCTGGAGCTCCTTCTGCATTCTCAGGAGAGAGAAAGAGAGATGACAGATGGAAACAGCAACTTTCATTCTGTAAATCAGAAAGGAATGAGAAGCCTGACAGTGGAAACACTGTCCTGCTTTATTTAAAGCAATGCTAAGTACTAAATGACTGGCTTTGACATGTAGGTAAAAGTGAAGCTCAGAATATTGCTCTACTCTCCAAGGTTTAAAGGTCCTGTTAGAAGTCTTGTTAGGACATCAAATTCCAAAACAAATATATCTCTTCCCAGATGTCCATCGGTAATACTTCAATTAAATATGTGTTTGTCTATGTATATCTACATCTTTCTATTCAGTGTTCTGAAATAATCACATTTTCATTTGTAGGTCAAGTTTGGCTATCAGGATGTAGGAACATCAGCCTTCCTCCAAAAATAAAACCAATTTTAAAGGTTTCTGCTTTCACACCCTCCACACATGATCATCCCAACATCACTGTTCACTGCCCACCACTTGCACCAGTACAGCATTTTGCAGTGGTCCACTAGAAATTGTATTGGTGAAGTCATAAAAGTTATAAAACTGAAAGCAAAATTTTGGGTGCAACCATTGTCCAGACCTATGACTGCAGAACAGGATTCTCAAAGAGCCCTTGCTGTGGCTGGGTGATCTCACACCACTCATTGCAGGGGGACCTCTCTGCCAGCTGATCTGATTCCTCACTAAGGCATGGAACAGCTCCTTGTATTTCAGAATAATTCATTATTGACCCTCTCAGCCCCACAGCATTTGACACTCCATATCACTGTATAAAAACCCACTCCAGCTCTGTTCCATGGGGTATTCCTCTTAAAGAACAGCAGAGCAGCCCTGTAGTTAAAAGTGGAATATTTATCCATAAATATTGGAATATTAAAAGTGGAATATTTATCCATACTCACATTGATAAGGAGAGGCAGTTGTAAATAACACTTCAATCCTGGTAAAAATAAGGGTTTTAAGCATGGTGCTTTAGTAGCTGTGTCTTTTAGGCTGGAACATGCTGTGTCTCTGACTCTCTATGAAAACTCAGATTAATTATTTTTAAAATTAGCCAAACACAGGTCTGTATAAAAAGAAATCATTGAGGTATACAATTCCCTGAATACAGCTGTGAGGTCAGGAGGTCAGACACATGCTGTGTACCAACAGCAAAAGGTTAGAGTGGATTTTTAAATCCATTATGTCCAAAATAGTGAAGAAAAGGTTTGTTTCTTACTTGATATCCTCACAGCACATGAAAATCCGGAACACTAAACATGGATTTATATTAGAAGACAGCTTCTTTCTTTATGACAGAATTATTTTGTAATCAAATGCCACAACCAGATACCACAAGAACAACTTAATGATGTAGGAACACAGAGCTGGCACAAAATAAAGTACAGCTCACAACCTCGGGCTGTGTAAACTGATGCAACTTCCTTGCTTATCCATTTATACCCTTTTATTCATTTATTTTGGTAATTCAGAAACCCAATTTAAGATTTAATATGATCTCAGGAAAGAATCCATAACCCTCAAACATCTGCAGTGACAGTCAACTGATCAATACAATGATGGCATTCACATGAATTTCAGCAGAGCACAATTGAGGGCTTGTGCTGAGCTCTGGGATATGTGTGATAAAATATTTTGGTTTAAATCACTCTCCTCTGAAAGCTAAGCCTAATCTAGCAACTCAGGATTCTGGCTTCTCCAGAAGGATAAAGGAAAACAGATTTATCAGGCTGCAGTTGGGAATCTCAGCTTTCTGCCTCATGACAGTCAGTTATTCTAGAAACTCAGGTTTATCTGTCGGGTTTTGTGCTTATTTAGGAGCTGAATGAACAACCTGATTTCCCAATAGAGTGTTAGAGACAATGAAGTGTTTGACAGGGTTCACTTCCTTGACTGCAGAGACTCCATGAACAGATTACAACCTGGATTTGGATGCTCTCCTTAGGAAAACCACAGCAGGAATATATTCTTGTATTTCTTGATTGCCCATCTTTCATCAGTTGTTCACGGAGCTGCTGAACTCTCAGTGCTGAAGCCTTTTTCTGTGACACTGATCCACCCCTGTCTCCCCAGATTTATTTCTCAGCCACTTGTTGAGCCCCATTCCCTCACCCCCACACTCACCCTGTGTGAGACAGCCTGGGGACAAACCCTGAGCACAGCAGCACACAGACATCACCTAAAATGACAGAAAGTTTCACCAGTGGCAGCAGAAATCCTGCTGTAGAGCCACAAGTGCCCTTTTCCACTCCCATACCATCACTCGAGATCTGCCCCTCTTTTGGCAGCACATGCTGATTTCAGGATTGGTGTGACCACTCTGCAGATGAAATGCAACCTTCAGCAAAAGGCAGGAACAAATACATCTTCTATGCTTTTTCTTTTTCTTCCCAGAATCATTCTCCTGCTATGCTCACAAGGCAAAACTGGCAGCATCCTTCCCTTCCTCATTGTCACTGTTGTGATCTGACAGAAGTGCTGCACTCACTTTTTTCTCCTCTCTTTTTGAAGTGTTGGGCAAATATCTGCAATACAAAAGTGGCAAATACAAAATTCAATTTCTGCTGATGCAAATTATTTTAAAGGTTGCTTTTATACGTGGTCAGGGATGGCAAGACTGCAATGCTCTTGGTGTGTGAGGTCCAAAGTAGGAAGAGAAAGTGAATTCACTTCAAAACCCAAGCAAATACTCATGGAATACTTTGGCAACTATTCACCAGGTCTAGTCTGCATCACATTTTTAATCTGTGTCCATTTCTCATTGCCAAACCAGTGAGACAATCCTGCTGTCTGCAGTGTTGTCCAGAAAGGACAACATCTTTGTAATGCAGAATTTGGAAGGGGATTAAACAAACAAGAACCCCTCCAGAATTAGTTGCCAATGGTTAGAAGTGATTTGTTTATATTTGTTTTCTCTGCCTTGGGACGTGTTTGGCTTGAGCACTGTCTGCATCAGCAAGAAGGTGGCCCCAGTCAGGTAACCCAGACCCATCCTGCTGATGTAAAATTAGTTTTGTGTTAAATTCATGAAGCCTATGGGCACTGAAATAATAATGCTGAGAAAGAATAAGCAAAATATGTAAATGGAGTACACTTAACCCAAGCAAATAATTTACAGGATGATCAGGAGTGACAGAAAGTTAACAGGAGATAATAATTGCCCTTCTGCACTAAAGCATGCTTGCTCCCTCTCCTCATCCTCATGGTTTTGATTACCTTAGGATAAACAGATTGTTCAGTAGGAGATAAACTAGGGACAACACCTTCGAGTTGGGACTCTGGTTTATATCCTTAACCAGTGAGTTTGGCAACTACTCTTTGTTATTTATGTCCTCTGATCCCAGTTTGCATGCCAGGTTATAAAAAATCCACCCAAAAAAGCACATATCAAAAAGCTTGTCAATACTGGGGTGGTTGCAGACATGGCTAAATGCCTTTGGGTGCCTCTTTAAACCCCCAAAAGTCCTCACTGGAGTTCCTTTATTGCTGCTGGCAGAGGAGGGCTCTTCATCCACTGGATCCTTCTAGACTTCTGAGGTTGCTGACATTCTCACTGCATTCTGTGCCAAGTTTGTATTACTATATCTGTAACTTTAAAAGAGATGGTTTTAGGCATCCAGATATCCTGCTGGTCACATGTGCAATGTGGAAGTAAACATCCAAGGAGAATAGTTTCTCTAAAGGCAGCTCCAGTAAGTTTGCATTAATTTAGGGGAAATTTCCCATGTACCTCTTAGATCCTCAATGTCAAAACTACATTTTTTATACATCCATTTTCATCTTTATCTAAAACAAAATACAGATTGAAGAGCCAGTCTTTTCTGATGCAAACAAGAAGTTGCTGGGCTGTGTATGGAGATTACTTCTACCCCAAGAAGGCAATTACTCCAGGCACTTAATTCCACCCTTATCAATTAACTCCTTTGATGGAAGGAATTTTATCTAGTGGAAACTGGACAGAGATCTGGTCTGAAAACTTCCAGCATTTTGCCAATGAACTTGATGCAGGGACACTACCGTGCATATCCAAGGTCTCCAACTATTTAAAACTTAGCAACTCTTCCAACCAAGTGTAAATAAAACACAACAAAAACTGTCCAGCAAGTTCACAAATCACATGGAAGGAGTAACCCCTCCACTGAACAACTCACCCAAAATCTTTCCTTGCCACATATTCTTCTTTAAGTCTAATTAGGAGATCTGAGAAGAAATCAAATTTCTCTTGTAGAGCAAGTCATTGCTCAGACATGCCAGTAATGACCAGGATGCTGTGGTAGTACCTGGAGCTCATCAAAACCCTTCAAAAAATCAGAAAAAAAGAAAACCAGGAGGTTTTTGTGCTCTATCTGCAAAGCTCAGGGACAGATGTGCCAGCAGCAGATGGTATTGGTCAGAGAAGGCTGAACACGAGTGGGTTCTTTTCATTGCCTGCCAAAGCAGAGCAGCCCTGGAATGTTCCTGTAGGAAGGGGAAGAATCAGAAGTGTCTCTCTGAATCCTGCTGTTACAGCTGCCTCTCCGACTTTTGACTTCAAACTACAATCCAGCTGCTGGTATTTTCATTCCAATTAACTTCTGAGTGTTTTTTAAACAAAATATTTTCATAGACTGACTATTAAACTATTTCATCATGATCTGATTTCAAACAACAAATGCTTACTGAACTGCAGAGGCCGAGTCTGAGAGATGAAGAAATGTGTTTTTGGAGATTATAAAAATGCTAAAAGGATTTCACTTGGCAAGCAGAGGCCTGAGAGCTCAATTTGACCCAAGGGATGCCAAAGTATTGAGGCCTGTGGTAAACAGTAACCCAGACCTCCTCCATAAGCTGTGCATTAATAAGGGGCCTGAGGGACACATTATAAAATTAACAATTGGAAAATTTTAAACAAATCCAAGATCCAGCTGAGAGTGTGCAATGTCCACATTATATGGTCAATGCAGTAGCTGTCTTTAGAAGATCATCTTGCAAAGAACTTAGAAGTGAGGTTTTTTGTTCTAAAATAAAAGTGAAATGAATTTTTTAGGAGGTAAAGTAGGAACCAGTAACACCAGGATGAGAGCTGCTTGCTGCTGAAGCCAGTAGTGCTGATGTGGGTCTGGCACACCTGCCTTGGGGGTGCCAGGATGGGGTTCCCTTTTGGGGGAAAAAACAAATGAGGGAGAGCAGATATTCCCCCATCAGCTGTTTCTTCCCCTGGTGCTGCTGCTGCAGGCAGAGAAGCTCTGCTGGGTGGTTCTGCAACAAGAAGCAGAGAAGGTGTTCAGAGAGAGAAGAAAAATCTTACAAGCAATGATCCTGTCAAGGAGTTGGATTTGGAGCTGCAGGGCCTTTCTCCAAAGCCTCCCAGGAGCCCTTCTGGAGACAGCAAACTGCTCTGGGCATGGAGCACCAGGAGCAGCAGCTGTTGGATTCCATGGTCCAAGACTTTGGTCCAGAATTGGATCTCAACCAGCAAACCACCCGGCACAAGGTGAGCACCCACCATCCCACAGGGTCACTGCAGGGCTCCAGAGAGTACAACACTTCTCTATCAGTTAGGGGGAAAACATCATGGCTGGGTTCTGCAGCCATTCCATCACCAGGAGAACGCTGCTGGCTTCCTTCAGTGTGCTTGAAGTCAAGCATTGCACCCTCCTCACCTCTCTAAGAACAGCATAAAGTGGGGATTTAGAGATGGAGAAAACTCCTCCACCACTTTACCCTGAGACCATAAGAAGCTCAGTGATATGGCTCCTAGAAAAAGGCCTGCTTTTAATGGCAGCAAATGTCCTTGGGCTCTGCTGAGAGAGATCCTTGTTCCTTTTTTAATGGAGAGTCTGGAGTACTGGCTCCACAGCAGAATCAGAAGAGAAGTAGTTTAGATAAAGATGAGTTTGTAAGGAAAAATAAATATACAAAAACACAAACTGGCCTTTGTTGACTATCAAACACAGAAGTAGGTGCCAGAAACACCAAAAGATTTATGAAGTGACCTAACATATAGATCAAGTAGGACAAAAACTTGTTTGTTTTTTTTAAATGTTTGCTTATTGCTGTGGAAGTTGATTCCCTTTTTTCCCCCATTGTCAGAAAACTGTCAGGATTTTCTCCACTGGATAAAGAAGTTCTTGGGACATTGCAGCTTCCCAAATGTGTATAGGTATATATTCTTTTCTTTTTTGTAAGAATCAGCCCAATATGTGAACTGCATAGGAGCACAGGCACCGTTACTTGAGTGTCTTTCTCTTTTCATACTGTATGAAGAGCATATAGTAATTTACATGTTTATAGTGGTAACAGACATAACAAAACTATTGACATTTGTTAATGTGTGCAAGCTCAAGGAATACCAAGCATTTCTCCTCAAAAGATACACAATGGATGGAAGAATAAAAATTTACCTTTTTTTGTTTCATTTCCTGTATATCACAGCTGCTTTGAAGAAAAAGGATAGCTACAAAGAACAAATAAATAAATGAATAAGTGGAATTAAGCTGCTTCTGGTTGATGGTAGATTCCTGGAAGTCAGCTGGTGGACAAAGGCTGTACATAGCAGCACAGTGGAAATCAAGATCTCCAGAGCTGAGCAAGAAAGGGTTTACAAATCCAGCAGGCAGCTCTGTCGTGTTTGCATGGTATCTTTGTTGTTAATTAATGAAGTGGGAATGTTGCCCCTGAAAAGGAGCATGCTGTTCCTGTCTGCTGTGCCTCTCAGAGCAAAAGCAGACACTGGGACTGCAGAAACCACAGAGATTCAGTGACTTGCCACTCTGTCATCTGATGCTCCTTTTACCCCCACTTCTACCCCAGGGCTGAGAGTAAACCCCTACAAGCTTCTCTTCCCCTTGGCTCTTTTTTAAAAAAAATGCATTTAGAACCTTTGAGGGTTTATTTTGAGAGGCTGAAAACACCCAGGACAAACCTGGAAAAATCTGGAAAAACCTGGAAAAACCTGGAAAACCTGGAAAAACAAGCATCTTCCCTTTGTTTTCACCCCAGGCCTCTCGAAGCCCCAGCTCTAATGATGTCTGAAAAGGATTTTGTGAATCTGGAAGCTTCAGCCCAGCTGATTGATTGTGTTTAATTGCCTTTTGGTTTCATCAACCCAGAGCCATAAATCTGCTGCAGCTCAAACAGAGGGACTCAACTAATGGGGCAGTGGCTGTCTAGTCAGGTTACAAAGAAATCTCAATACAAATACAATTTTTTTTTCTTTTTTTTACAAGAAATCTCAATCTCAAATACAAAATATGGGCGTTTGAGGACACGTGGTTTTTAAACTACTGATGTGGTGGGTACCCTGATGAGGGCAGGGGGTGCTGGGGGCTCCAGCAACACAGGCAACAAATGTGGCACCAGGAAAAGCAAGGGGCTGCTGCCTCTTCCCTCCTCATCTGCCTGCAGTGAGTGAAACAAAGCCAAAGGAAAACCACAGCAGATTTCTCCTCCTTTTTTATTGCAGTCCCCAGAATGAAGGGAGCTCAGCACACACGCTGAGGAGCCAGCTGACACAGGCAGAGAGAGGTGACAGGATTCCAGGCTGCATCCAAGGGACACCCCTCATGTCTAGGGCTGTGCAAAAGACGCCAGGCATGAAATTCTGGGGGGATTTTAAAGGAACCATCCTGAACCTGTTATTTCCCAGATATTAAGCCAGATGAGGATCCAGAGTAATTGTCAACAATTGAAGCAAAAAGTCAAATGAGGGGCAAACAAAGCACTGCCAGACACTAAGGGAAAAAACCCAATTCCTCCACTACTTTTAATTCACAATAACAACACTTTTCCTCTTTTTACCATTTTAATCTGGTTAGTAACATTTTTATTGACCCTCTCAGAATGCTGTCATGATTATGCCCATTATGTGATCATTTACATAGCATTGGTCTCCTTATTTAAAAACCTGCAAACAGGTTTTTAAATTTCTTTTCAGAATTTCTTGTACAGGGCTAGTGTGCATACGTAATTAGAAATAAATATAGTATTTTTAGTAAAAATTATGACAAAAGAGCTACTTAACTCTAAAGAACAAATCAACAGATTATGTTTTATTGACCAGTTGATAAATAAACATTACAACTCCACTGACATGACTGAAGTCTTGGATTACATCAACTGAAGAAGCCCCACCATTTGTTATAGCAGCTGTCAGGGAACAAGTCTTGGAAAATTTAAAGGAGAGAGAAAATACCAATTTGAAAAAATATATAGGCAAAATTTTATTACTTACAATTCCCAGCAGAAACCCAAATGTTTGGGGGTTTTTCTCAATTCTCCAACCTGAAAAATGCAAATACTTTTTAAAAAGAAACTTACTGGAAATAACTGAAATAGACTCAAGAAAATCTATAAGAATGGAGAGTATTCATGAAAGACAAAGCTTCAGCTTTGTCACTGCAGGCCAGCTTTCATGGTGGTGGAAAATTATTCCCAAGTGCTCTTGGCACCCAGGATTTGGCACACGACCCTGGAAACTCTGGGAAGGTGCAAGAAGATAAACCCCAATTCCCCCAGCAGGGTCACACCTGCTCTGTCCAGCGCTGCTCCTCTGCACACCCAAAGCCTCATGGCCATGGCAGACCCCTCACTTACTGCATTTGGCATTCAGCAGGCAATTTGTGCATCTCTGTGCCAAGAAACTTCTGGAACAAGTCCTGCATGCTGCTGAGAAACCCTAAAATAAATTATAATTGTGCCAGGGAAACAGATCTAGAGAAAATATTGCACCTTGGCTACCTTCTCTCAGATGTCTTTAAAACGGTTTCATGGATTTTTTTTCCCTCCATGAATTGTATTTCCCATTGGTTCCAGTACAATGGGCCATGGATTTCCAGCAGGGACAGCAGGGCTCCTGTTTGCTGGCCTCTTTCTCCACCCTCTCAGACAATTCAGAGATGCCCCAGCAGAAGAGATGAGCTGCTCCCCTGCCACAGAGAATTATTAGTCCTCCCTGGAAATGAGGACTCTGGAAAAGCTTTCCCAGTAATTCACTATTTCAAGGAAAACAATCTGGTCCCAGCACCCAGGGCTGGGCAAGGGAGATGGAACCAGGTCCCTCACAAACCATCCCAAAAACCATCCCAGCCCCTGGCCTCCCTCACAGCCTCTGGTTCCAGGGACAAATGCTGGAGAATCAGGAAAAAAAACATCAAAATATGGTTGATAGTCTTGAGCAATATGGAAATCTTTGATCTTTCAAAGTGTGTTCTTCAAGGATACCTCCTCTTCAGCCTGAACTGGAAATAAAATGTTCGAAAAGCAAAATTATTTGTGGTACCTGGATGTCACTTAGAGCTAGTGTGTTCTGGTTTGACAAGATCTAAATACTCCATTCCCTACTTTGACTTTATATGCCATTGTCTATTATTAAATAGCTGCAACATGAAATGGCTTCATTTCCTTCTGGCTCTTTATCATCCTGATAAAGTCAAAATACTCCCTCTTCTGCAGGGCACTCTTGCTCTAGAAAGCTTCTGACAAAACACTGCACAGGAATCCAATCTCAACATTTTTGGCCAGCTGTGATAATCACAAACAAGCCAGGACCTGACATTTAACATCCTTAATAGAGGGGGATCTCTCTTGTTACATGCATCACTAAATTGAATTTACTGAACAATACATCCCACTGACAGCCTCCACATGTGCCAGCACAGCTTTCCAGGACTCTGCTGCAGATCTGGGTTACCTTTGGCCAACAGCACAGATTTGCAAAATCACAAAGTTTCAGCTGGAAAGGACCCTGGAGATCATCTTGGCCAACCTTGTGTTGAAAGCAGGGCCTTAGATGAGGTTATCCACGGCCCTGGCAAGCCAAGTTCCTGAATATCTACGGCCAGGAATATTCCACAGCTTCTCCAGGCAGTTCATCCCAGGGTCCAAGTGGTCCCAAAGTGAAGAAACTGCTCCTAAAATTCAGATAGAAATACCCTAAAGCAACTGGTACCTCTTCCCCTTGTTCTCTCAGCACTGTCTCCATCTTCTATCTCCTCTAGGAGCCCTACAGAAAAGGTTAACAGGTAAATCTAATAAAAGGGGATAAAAAAGAAGACTTGCTCCACAAAATCTGTTGCATTTAAGCTGCTTGTAGCATTCAGGACTCATGGCAACAAAAGCTTAGGAGTACAGACATTTTCACAGGCAATCTTTCCAAGAACAAAAACTGTTGGAGGCACCTCATGCTTCATCCCAACAACCTTATTACATTTACTGTGGAAAAATCAATGATTTTTTTCTAATTATTAGATCAGATTATGCAAGTACGGAACTTCCTGATTATGGAATGGACAGATGACCTTTCAAAAACAGGTGTTGGTTGGATTTTTTTCCCCTTTCTATGGCTGGGGGGATTTTTTATGAATAGCAACTATTTAATTATTTTTTTTTCCTCAAGTATGTTTGGCCACTTAAAAAAATATAAATAAAACTAAAACATATTAAAGTTCCTAGGACTTGTCTTCTGACAATATTTTGCTTTTCCTAAACAGACATACACTTAAAATTTCCTGGACTACAGAAAAATCACTAAAACTCATCACTGGTATTAACCTTCTCTTGGTTTAATTCATCACTTAGAGATCATTGAACCTTTCACTAAAATGATTCTCTCTAAACCTCAGGGTTCTGTGGTGCTTTTTTCTCAAGGGCTACACATGAAAATTGCTGCACTGTGCACACAGCTTTGCTCTTCTTGCTCCCAGAAATAAAACAGTCAATTTATTTGTCTTTAGACAAATTTGAAACTCACAACACAGCTGAACTCTTGCTTTTGTAAAGGCAAAATGAACCAGATATTGGATGGTGTAACATCAACAGAAAAAAGAACAAGCTATATTCCTATCTGATGCATACAGCCTGTGCTACTTGGTATATTACAGCCAAAAATTCAGTCTTGTCTCATATATATCACCCCTGCTACTTGCTATATTACAGTAAAAAAGTGGAAACCCTCCAAAACAGGCAACATCAACTTGTTTATGGATTTGAGCTGTAAGAAACCTCATTGCTGCATTATTTTCCCATATATTACACAGAGTTGATTCAAATCAATACCTAAAGGAGGGACAAAAACCAAGGAGATGCTGAAGGGAACTGATTACACACAGAACACACCTCTCATTATCCACATCAATGTAAATCCACTTCCTGACAAAATGCACTCTCCATCACTGCCCCCCTTAATGGCAACTTTACTTCCCAACTTCTCAAGCCTTCTACTCATGAACCATCCAAAGGCAGGATTTCCCCTCTGAACAATTTCAGTGCCAGATTTTATTTCCTGGTGCCTACTTTCCTCTTGAAACTCCACATAGGATATTCTGCTTCTCCCCCCAAAACTGAGGTTTCTGTGCCCTGCCCTAGAGCCAGGGTTTCCACAGAAGGAAATCAGTCAGAGGCAGAGGAGAAGAAAGTCTTCAGCAAGCAGGAAAGAATAAAAACTTAATCTATGGATTACAGTATAAAATTAGAAAAATGGCATAACAGACTTCAGATAATGTTTGTGGAACTGTGGAATACCTTCAAGGTGCAAATCTAACTCTCTGAGGGCTAAAATATCTACAAAGAAAAACCAAATCACCTGTTTAAAACAAAATCAGGGCAACAAAGAAATTTACATTCATTAACAGCACCTGTCCACCACATTTCTGCATGTTTTCATCCTGTTATTTTAAAAAGGTACCAAAGTAGCAGAGATGCACTTAAATCCATTTCAATACAAGCAGAGCAAGATTCAAGATCTTCTGAGAGGCTTTAAAAAAATCTTAAAACCAGACATGTGTCATTACAACCATTGTGGTTTCTGTCACAGTAGCCACTGTTGCTGCTGATTGGAATAGAGGATGTGGGGAAAGGGAATTATGGTTTCCAGTGAAGTCAGTGGGAATCTTCCAATCAGATAATTTTTAATTGAAAACCACCAGTTTCTAAGAGGAACTTTTTTAGGAAGTTTCTTTGGGTTGGCATGGGGTTTCCAGTTAGAGTAGAAAGAGGCAGATAGGAAGCAAAGGACAGTTTGGTGTCTGGAGCACTTCCAGAGCACATGGTGAAGAGCACATGCAACATCCCTCTCCAGGCTAACCTGCAGCAATGTGACCATAAAGCTCTGCCTCGAGCACAGGCTGTTTTGGGGTGTCTTCCTTCTGCTTCCAAGTTTAAGCAAAAAAAGGAAAAAATACAACAGAAAACTTTTAAACTCTTGCCATGATGCCAAACTTTTTCCCTCTTTCCATCTGTTATGATTTCTAAAAAAACATCCCATGCAAATGGTCCTCCAGCCTCCCCAGAATGAATCAGAAACCTCACTAATTAAAGGATACAGCCTAAATAAAAAGAGAACATACTTTGGGTCTACATTATGAACACTTCAAGCCATTTTCCATCAAAGCCTGTACATATGTTTACTCAAATAACCCATCCTATTCATGAGTAGACATTTTACAAGACAGAGGCAAAAGCATTATTCCTGAAAGGATTGCTTTGTAATATAGGATCTATGATAAGGTCCAAAGGAAGCTTTTCTGGACGTGTTCCATAGCTTGATGTTCAGGAAACCATTTTGTATGACACAAAGGATTAGGAAAAATAAGCTGCATGACATTTATTTTGTAATTTTAACATTAATATCTGTAGAAACATTTTATTGTCAGTACAAAAGTTAACAGATTTTAATACTTATTTTACCCAATTAAAAAATTATTAAAAAAAAAAAACCAAACAAAAAAAAAAAAAAAAAAAAACAAACACACCACCACATAAAACAGTGAAATTTGCATTCATATTCCATGGCCATATCAATGTGAAAGTTCTGGAAGTAAAAATACAAGATTCTGTAAAAAAGATGCAAACAACAGTGATATTCTAGCAGAGGCCAGTGCTACACCTACTGTTATGGAATGGTTCAGAAGGAAATACTGGAGTCAGCATGAATTAATCCCCTAAAAAGATGCTGATATTCCTATGGCAAGCTGTCATTATAAACAACTCTCTTTTTAACTTAAGTTGCAATAGAGGGATAAAGGCAAAAGATCCAGGCCAAAAGGTCTGGAACCTATTATCCAACCGAGGCAAGAGAATTGTAGATAATTTGATGCATGTGCAACTCAGGGTAGAAGCTCAGCTCCTTTTAGAGCAGTCTGTTCTGCTGTGGTTATAGATCAACTCATGTCTCTCCTTACTTTAAAAACCTTCTTCAAAATGTTCTTTATTTTCCTTTTTTTTTTTTTTTTGGAGTGGAACGACTCTGCTTTTCTTGTTAAAGAATTTGGTTGTGATAAGAATAATTATCTGACACTGCAGTTTTTAAACACAAATAAATCAAAAGTTTAATTTCCCCAAATTAGTTATATACTGTAAATATTTATTTTCTTAAAGATCTGAAAACTAGTAAAGTCTGAGCAATATATCTACTAGTCCTCTGTGCTGCCTGCATAGAAATGCCATTTAAATTACAAAAACACAACAACCCTATAAACGATTAACTGTTTTGTACATTACCAATTAGTTAATAAATTAATGATATACCATTTTCCCTGAAAGCAAAGTATTTTCCACCTTTGGATGGTGAAAATTAAGAAATTCTGTGTAAGAACAGCATTTAGCAAATAGCTGTTAAAAAAGAGACTAATTTGCTAGGTGGATTGGGACATCCATTTTTTAAATCAATACAAAAAATAATTCATTGTAAATATATATAATATATATTTATACATATTTTGAATATATTTACATACATCCAGCACCTATATACTGCATTTGTGCTCTGTAAGTGTGTGCCAACATATATTTTCTCCAAATATTACAAAATAAACAAGAAAGGCAGACCCAGAGTTTGCCTCAAGTCCAACTGGTCCATTGTACAAACAAAGTCTGTTGCAGCTCACAGGAAGCCAGAAGATTGATAGCAATGGGTATCTAGACACAGCTCATAAACATTCTTCTTTCTTGGGAACATCTGAGAGCTGCAAGTGATGAGAATCTTTATGTAGGTTCTGACTGCTTTCCTCCAAATTGTTATTTTTTTCCTTTTTTCCGTCTCTCTGTTTTTTTTTCCTCATTTCCTATGTACAAGCAGAAACATGAAGGTCCTGGAGGAGAGCTTTTGCTTTGCATACGGCGGGTAGCTTGATGTTCTTGCCTCTTTGTTCCTCCTTTCATGTTTTCACACTCCCGTTCATGTGCTGGTACTTGGGGAGACAAGGTTCGTAAGGCATCGGGTCGGGGGAGAACACGGAGTCATCCCCTGAGGAACACGAGCTCCTCGTGTCAGGGTAGCTGGGTGAATACTGTTCCAGAGGTCCACTGAGGTCCAGATACTCCTGTGGCAAGGGGAATAAAACCAGTTTTTGGTCAGTGAAGAGAGCTGACAATAAAATGTCACCACTGCGCGGATTTTGGAAGAGAGCAGTTTGAGAATGACGCTCGCTTACAGCGAATCAGCTGCGTTCAAAACTGCCTTGCTGCCTAAATACCTCATAAAACAAGGAGCTCGACTAGGGAAAGAAAAAACAAGCCAATAACACGGTATTTTCTGAAGTCCAACATCACCAGCATTAGCTGTGTCAGTGGGAATAAACATGGCAACCACATCAAAAGAGGGCTTTTCACTTGCAATGATAAAAATGAATTTCATCCTAAATAGAACCATTTTTCTTTAGCACATGGTAGTGATTTTGAGAGGGAAAGACGCTTCCAACTTTGTATGCCTTTGG
The DNA here is from genome assembly GCA_034509185.1 of Euphonia xanthogaster. Classification (NCBI taxonomy): domain Eukaryota; kingdom Metazoa; phylum Chordata; class Aves; order Passeriformes; family Fringillidae; genus Euphonia; species Euphonia xanthogaster. The sequence goes on from JAYDZK010000271.1 coordinate 29,339,760, forward strand.
TCACTTTGAATCTCTGTTTTATATTCAGTGATATTAAATTTGTGTTTCAACATGCAGTGGCATACGTGCAAAAAAGATCTGAAGGAAAAACAAAATCAAATTCACACGATTTGGGTTTTTGACACCACATATTTGTGTCTTGTGCGTCCCAGAGTAGCCATGAGCAAAGCAGTCATTAAAAAAGGAAATATCATCTGCTGAATCCAAGTTTTGGGTTAAGGCTCTTTTGCTAGAAACAACAGTTTTGGCAAGAGAATAAAGTTATTTTTCCCCTTGAAATGTTCCTTCTCTTTCAACTTCTAAAGGCAGCTGCATTCATTTAAATTCAATCTCTTCATTTGCTAAACCACAAGTCATGATCGTACTGACGAGTCGAGTCTTCCACCTCAGTCAGTATTTTATGCTGCTGTGCTTAGGTTTGGGGTAATTTAGTCCTTTGGCTAACATTCCTTTTTTTAAGTCAGAGATTCAGTCATTACCATCTTAGAGTTTAAAAATGGTCACCATTTTAAAAGGAGGGTGTGGTATATTTTAAAATGCTGGAAAATTTAATAGGGACCAAAAGGAGGGAGTTTGGATCTATTGATTACTGACTACGTGGCTGCCATGGGTCTTGAAAAATCCACAAGGGCAATCCTGTTACATATTTGTGGATTGGCAAATCAGCCCTACATGAACTGAAATAATCAGACATTTTCTAAATAGATAGAAGAATAAAGGATCCCAGTCTTTGAAGAAACAGGACTTTCCCAGGGGTTATCAGACATGGCTCATCATATCAGAAGACTTGATGTAACTCAGATATGAAGTCAGTATTGATCCTTATCCAGGATAAGGATCCTTATCCAGTGTCAATAGCCAGAGTCACACCAAGGGCACAAGAACAAGCACCAGGCTGGTTTCTGGTGCTGACAAAGCACCACAGCCACAAGGCTGACTCCTGGTGACTTCTGCTCATGTGGGTCACAGAAAAATGGGAATGAGAGCCTTTTGGGGAAAAAAACCCAGCAAGAAAACACACTAAAAACCCAACAAGCGACGATTCAACATGGAAAAGAGCAAGGCATTACTATTTAGGCAGAAATCATTACTTGCACAAAAGCAGAAGAAATCATTGGCTGCCCCAGCAAAACGAGTTGTTGGGTAAACCAGACTGAGCCAGGGTTATTCTGGGGGGAAAGGGAGAGTGGGGAGAGGACAAGCAGAAGTGAGCCTGGAGGACCTGCAGTTCAGAAAGACCAAGCAGCTTGCACAGAATCCGAGATCTCCAAAGCTGTGGAGGAAAATGGGACACGCTGGAGCTCTCAGGAGCCACCGAGATGACAACAAGCGCCGGGAACATGAAACGTGCTTTGAAGACAAGTGGAACCATTTGCTTTCTATGTCCAGGGTAAATAGGACAAAGGCAATATCTGATGTTGAAAGATTAGAGATTAGGAAAACAAAGCAACAGGCTGTCCAGAGGCGATGCCGAAATGCAGCAGTGGAGATGTGTGAGGACGAGTTACATAAACATCTGTCAGGAATGACAAACGTATAGTGGGCCCTGCCATAGGCCCATCAGATGGACTGGATGTGTTCCTAAGCTTTTTCCAGACGTTTTTCCTATGCTTCTAGTCTAAAGTAATTTACATAACCCTAAAGGCCTTTTCAGGTTAACTTTGAGATCATTCCAGGTCTATGAGCAGCACGGGGTTGGGAAGGCTCGACAGTGAAACGCACGCAAGAAAGAAAGCAATATCCTTTCCCAGGCTTGGAATTGCAGCCCAGAACCTCCCTCTTGAATTTGCAAACACGTATCCAGTCCCAGCCACCCAGCACTCTGCAGTGGCAGCCAGCCCACCTCCACTGGTCTTGTGAAATCATGTATGAATTAGGCAGGAAAGGTGAAAATGGTAACAGGACACAGGGCTACATCCATGGCTCCAGACAGAGAGCATATTCCTTCCACATCTCTCAGCCAGCCCTGAAGGTGCCACTTTTTAGAGTAAGCCTTAAAAACAGAACCCAGATAAATTTACAGCTGCTACTAAAGCCAAAGAATCTTTTTCAACCAGATCTGCTGGGCAACTGATGATCATAAAAAATGCCACCTATTTACTCAGGTTCTCCTGTCATCTCCATTGTGAAAAGGCTTTCCCAAAGCTGCTCCACAATCCATTTTTATTTCTCTGACAATTCAAAAAAAATTAGAACATAATGTTGAGGAGCCACATAGAGTGATTCAAATCTATTTTTTTTTCTACAAAGAAGCAATAACAAATACCAAAATCTTGTTTTGAAATGGTCAAATCCAGTTGTTGCAACTTTCCTGTGTAACTGCTTTGTTCTTTTTTGCTCCTGTTAAACATTTCATTTCTCAGAAGCAATAGGAGTTTGTAGAATATTTCTGGGACACCACGTATTGTCTCTCAAAAGAAATTTCCACCAAAAGAATCAACATTTCCATCACTTGTGATTTTCCTCAAAGGTGCACGTGGTTCAGTGATAAGAGGACTGATTCCTGTGTGAATACCCTAATCAGTGTGTTCCTTGCTAAAACTAATAACATCTCAGAGCTCTGAAAGAAAGCTCTTCAAATAAAGCCTTCTTGCATTCACATACCCCAACCTGAAGCAGTGCTAGGCAGGACCTTTGGATAATTGGATGGCTGTTTGCACATCCCCCGTGGGTCCTCACTCCCTCCACAGAGAGATATTGCAGTGAACCTAATTCACTCTCAGACACATCATCTGAAATCTGCCATCGACAGTTTCTCCTCTCCTGACCTACATAGCATGGCTGGGAATCAAACTGAGCCAGCAAATGAGAACCACCAGGAACTCCACACCCTCCCTCACGTGCAATTCCTGCTGAAACACAAACACTGCCCCTCAACCTGCCACGTGCCGTCCCTCGACACTAAAAACATCCAGAGATGCAGCGAGAAATAAACAAGAACTCCTCAAAGATGTGTTTCTTTTTAGTTACATAATTCCAGGCATAATGGCAGGAGACCCAGCATTTCATAGGATACACAGCTTAGCTGTGTGTAACCTCAGAGGACAATGACAAACAGAATAAGAAGTGAACTTGAGCAGGATTTCATAATTGAATAAATTCCATCTGTCCCCTGAACCATTTTTCCTGATCAGCAGCTTGTGGGGGGGAGACAATTTACCTACCTCATTAGTTGTGAGAGTGAGAATCCGATCCAAGTCCTCCACCAACTGTTTGAAAGTGGGTCTGTGAGAAGGCACAGCATGCCAGCAATCTCTCATCATCATATAGCTGGAAGAAACACACATTTGCTTGGCTTAATTAAAATCACACATCCTTCTCACAAACCTCTCCATGCACAGTCAGTGCTGCCCTTCACAAGGCAAGCAGTGAGCACACACAGCTCTGCTCATGGACATCTGAAAATCCCCAAACCTGGCCACCACTCCCTGCCCTCAGAGGGGCTTCCTACTCCTGTCTCTCCCTTGCTCAGGGTCTAAATTACCTTTTTGTGGGCCTAATTCTGTGGCCCAGCAACTTCAAAGGTATTAAACTGCAATATTTTTTATATGTCAGGGATTGCAGTCTTTGTGAAGAAATTAAAATGCAAAAAAAAATTGAATATAGTTAAGGTCTGTATTGTAATACCTGAAATCACACTCCCCACACAACCAGGAGGTAAAGCTGTGTTAACACAGGGGTTCCCAGATGTATTTTGTTATGTATAAAAGCAGCCTGATGTTCCTCACCTTTGATTAGTGGTATGTGCAACATTTATGAATTTCCATGCTGGTAACATTAAAGTCAAACAAATATGGGTGTAAAAACACTGACAGAGACTGGCTTGTAGATGATTTCTTCTTTCTGCAATAGGATCACAGCAGGGTGTGCAAAGAAGCATCCTCTGCCAAACATTTCCTGAAATCCTTCCCTACCTTTGCCTTACACATCTATACCCTCCCAAACATCCTGAATTTTAGAGTCAAGTAGCTCAGAAAGTGTTTGATTCTTCTGGGGGTAGCACTGAACACATGAACTCAGCACAGCTGTGCCCTCCAGCCCTGGCACAGCAAACCAGGGTCCTTACAGCTCGTTGGTGCAGTTGGCAGGCTTATCCATCCGGTGCCCTTCTTTAAGCAGCTTAAAAAGTTCCTCCACTGGGATTCCTGGGTAGGGTGACCCTCCTAAGGTGAAGATCTCCCACATTAACACACCAAATGACCAACTGCAAATCAAAGAGAAAACTGCATTAGTAAACCAAATGACCAACTGCAAATCAAAGAGAAAACTGCCTGGAAACAGGGAATCCCATCCTTCCTAGAGATGTTTAAACCAGGCTCTGCCCAGGTCTGCCTACCCAGAACAGGACAGGGATCTGGGAAGTGCATCAGATGCATGGACAGCATTTAGGATGGGGACTGACCCCAGAATGTTCCCAAATACTCTCTTTTCCTCTGTCTGGCATGCCCAGCACTGCATCTTCCCAGATTAATGACTTACAGAGCCCTCACAGCTCAGCTGGGGTGCAATTATGTGGCAGGATATTTTGGAAAAAGCAGACTGTTCAAAACAAAAATATTTTGCCTCACCCTGACTGCCTTTTATTTTTTTTTTTTCTCTTTTGTTGCTAACTTCTGCTAGGAAATGAAGGGGGATAATTTTTAAGCCAGTTTTCCTGCCTCATCCTGCGTGGCTGGCAAGCTGGGGCTCCGTGGCAGGCAGCTCTGCCAGGTGAGCTCCAGCACAGAGCCTGCACTGGCTCCCCAGCTCCTCTGCAGCACCACAGTTTAGTAAACTGTTTGCACAAACTTACAATAATATTATCTTTAGCCATCTTCAAAGCCACCATGGGGCCAAGAGTCTCCAAGCCCCAGCACTGAAATCCTCGTGCTCCCTGGCTGCTGAGGAGCTCAGGCTGACTCTCAGTCCCGAGCCAGTGAAGTGGTTTACTTCACGTTCACTTAAATATTTTGCCAAGATGTTATTTTAAAACTCAAGCTTGATCCACCCTTAACCTGTGTATATGGTTCCCTTTGTAATGATGTAGAGATTGCAGGAAACGCCTCAGCAAATGATTTTCTTAAGGAGAGAGCAGCTTGGAAACTGCACCCAGGTTAAAGAAAGAGGAGAGACTTCTTATTTTCTCCATCCTGCCTTTTTCCTTTTTAACCCTGCACTGACTTGCATAACCTTTTGCTCCTCTGCTGGGAAGCATCCAGCCCTTTACAGTTAATAGCTTTTCTCAGAGAAATAAAAAACAGAATCTTCATCTGTATTGCATAAGAAATAAATGTCTACTTCAAGCACATAGAACTGTAATAGGAAGCAGAATAAACCCTGAGCAGTTGCATCAGCCACTGGCTCTGTGCACACATTAAAAGAGTTCTGAAGTGTCAGAGTCCAATGATTTCCTATTACATGTGAAGTACTGCTGGGAAGGAACACCACTTCTGAAAATCAGAGAAAACTTTTCCAGTGTACCCAGCCGACGTTTTATTGCAGCAAATCTTAGCAGAGATTTTTATAAGAAGTTTTCAGGAACTTTCTTTTTTTTTTTCTGTCGTTCTTTTCTCTCTCCTTTTATTTTTTTAAACCTGAAGGAAGTCCAGAGCATGTCAAAAGGCAAGCAAATTAGATAGACTCTTTGTAGCTGCACATCCGTAAATAAGTTCAAGGGGGGAAACTTCCGCAGTGACAGAAGGAGGTTAGCATTTTCCACCTTTCATGTGCTTTGAAGCTGGGCAGATTAGTAACAGAGCACTGGTTAGCAGTCTACCATAAAATCCTCACTTTCTAAGGGCAAGTCCTGTTCCATCTATTAATATGTGAAACAGAATGAAAACTCTTAAAGGTAAAGGAAAACAGCAGAACACATATGAAATACCCCAAATTTTAACAAACACAAAGCAAAACAAGCCCCCCCTTCCCATCCCCAAAACCCCACTGAAATCAGGCCACTTACACATCACTTTGATGTGTGTAAACTCTGTCAAACAGAGCTTCTGGAGCCATCCACTTTACTGGAAGCCGTCCCTGTGAGTTTGGAGAGGAAGAGGAATTAAAATGGCAGCAATTTACAGGATGATTTCTCTAAGAGCTGTCTGCTAAAGCAAACCAGCACATAATTCACCTTGAACATTTTCAGTGAGAGAAGAGCAAGATGGGCTAAAGTACAGAGACTGTTATAAAAATGGATACAAGCATTGGAGATAAAATTAAAAGCAATGAGAGTTCCCAAAAATTTCCCAGACTGCTTGCTAGGAGAATGACAGGACAAGCAGATCAAAATCAAAAGTATCATTCTGCTATGGCTCTTTAAAGACAAAAAAAACCCCACAATTAATAAACTTCTGAAAAACAAGCCTGCCTGCAAAAATAAATTCATTACTAAACCAAATAATTTTGTTTTCCTGTCCCTTCTGCAATGACCCAAAGCTCACAGTCAGAGCTGCCTGTTGCTTTGCACACACAGAACTGGGAATTGCACTGAGTCTGAAATGAAGAAGGTTCAATGCCCTCCAATGCTGCTGTACATGGTGGTTCTGGCTTCTGGAAGTAGGCAGATGCTACCATTAAAATGCCACTAATCACTTAGTGATTTTCATAAATAAGCCACTTAACATGATTGTTAATAAAAAGTCATATTTATACAGATAAATTCTGTAGACCTCAACGAGTTCTGCAGAGTTCCCATCAAAACCCAAATGCAGCTCAGCAGGACCTTTAGAGATCCCCTGAGGAGGTGCCAGGAGCTCAAACCAGGTATCAATGCTACATCCCAAATGTTTTATCTTCCTGATTTGGTACAGGCTAAGCAGGAAAACACTGACAGCGTGGGGAGTAAAATAATTTTCTCTATCTCTAGCCCAACTTTGAGATCACCACCACAATCTGTCCCTAACGAGCTAAGTACAGGCACAGGCAGAAGGCTGAGTGTGACATCACCACAAGTAAACAGGATTTTTATTGTGGCTGCTGCTGGCATTGTTTGTATTGCAAGATCCTAGGCTGGGTGCTAAACCAGCTGGGATCAGCAGCAATATTTCCCATTATTACAACTGATTGGAGTCAGGGACACAATTAAAAAAAAAAATTACTGTATTTTAGCATTTCTAATCCTCCAAAATGCAGCCTCTTTGCTTATCTTTGTAACCAACTATCCCTGTAAGAGGAGACAGAAATGCTCATGTCCTTGATCCCTGCTTTTTTGTCTGGGATGAAAAGTGAGTCTGCTGTACAAGAAGCCCATTAACTTTACAACCATAGTTCTGATATGAATCACTGAAAGAAACACTTGTTTCCAGAGATTAGAAAACCATCCACTTACATTAGTAGTCTTTTTATAATAATCTATATTGTTGATGTCTCTGGCTAAACCAAAGTCTGCTATTTTCATGACATTGCTTTCTGTAACCAAAACATTTCTTGCAGCCAAGTCTCGATGGATGCACTGGAAACAAAAAAGAAGAAAAAAACAGCTCACTGAAATAAACTGCAGCAAAAGTGGAAGTGCTTCAACACCACAACTAAATCTCCTTTATAGATTTCAACCTAAATGACCAGGTGGGAAAGGCACACATTCACTACAAGCCTGTGAAATATGATTTTTCTTAATTATTGCAATCCACCCCCTCCCTCAGCTGGTGTTTCCAAGCTGAACAATGACCCTAAGAAGTGGCTTAGAAAGTCCTGGTCTGCTTAAATCTTATATTTTTGCCCAGGCTGAAAGCTGGGTGGTGCCCCAGGTTGTGCCAAGCATTTTGTGATGTACTCTCCTTTACATGGGCCCAGGTACAGGCATTGCAGTTTCATCAGAAATACTGCTAATAAACATTTTTATTGTGTGGCTTCTCTTAAATGATATTACCTCACCAGAGATAAAAGCTGGCATCCAGTCTGAATCAGTGCAACTGGTTTTAATATTAAAGATATTAATATAATAGTCAGCAGGATGTGTATAATTATTTCGACCACAAGACTATAAAAATGCAATTATGAAAAGGAAAAGGAAAAAACCCCAAAACAATCAGGGTTTGACTGTTTTTAAGACAGTTTTGATACTGAAACTAAACCTATTACCTCCTGAGAGATGCTTCCTTCATGTCAGCATTATTCTGGCACTGAGGGGACTCTGTGACTGCTCTGGGTATTATTCCTGTGTTCAAGTAGCTTTATTAGGGTTGATACAAGGTTGCCAGTGAGGGCATGGTAAGAAACACTGCACTTTGAATCCCAGCAGGATATTTTATTGATTTTCAACCTAAATACATTTTTTCCCCCTCCTCAGTTTTGCCTAACTCTTGACATTGTACGTTTTATTTCAGTATGTGCACAGACACACTACAAAAAGCTGTGTAACAACCAGTATTTCTTCTTGCTCTTTTCTTGCCCCAGCAAACTGCTGAGATCTCTTATCCCACATGGGTAAAAATGAAGTTTCTGCTCCTCACTGGGTTAGCCATGGGGAACTGCCAGGAAAAACCTGCTCCAGCAATGCCTTAGGAGCACAGGACCAGCCAAGAGTGCATGATTGCAGCATCCCATCAGTCCTCTAACTCAGCATCAGCAGTGCTGTGGTGGCAGAAACAACATGGGCCAAGCTTCCTACTTTTAAAATCATCCATCCAACCTTGGAAATGGATTACTTGTTCTAAGTACAACTGCTTGTAAGGCAAAAACTTCTTGTGAGGCAAAGGGTAGGTGAACAAACATCACCTTCACCATTTTCTTTATTGAAGTCTCAGTGAGCCCCTTCATTGGACTGAAATAACAAGAACCCTGCCCTTCTCACAGCTCATGCATGATGGCAATACCACGAGAAGAGCAGCTCTCCTGCTATTCCAGCTCAGTAAATGGATCCCTAAGGGGAGAGGAACGGGTGAAATACAGACAGAAGTGGTGGGATATCTGGAGCACAGGAATGCACAGCTCTACTCTGTGCTGCCCCTGCTCTCCCCCTGCCTTGGGCAATGCCTCTCAATCTGTCCAACTCAGCACAGCACCAACCAAGTGCTTTTGCAAACAGAAAAGGCTGCAGCGGCTCCTGGGAGTGTCCTGCAGCAGCACTTCAGAGCTCCTCAGGAGGACACTTGTGCTCAAGATGGCTGATGAAAAGATTTATGTTTTCCTTTCACATCAGCTCTGTTTTCTTGGGACCTGGCTCACTGCCAGGCAGGAGCTGCAATAATTTCAGAAAGAGATATCCTGAGGTGTGTCACCTAATCAATACCCCTGCTTTACTCCATTGGAAGAGCTGTGCCTTGCTGTCACGCACGTCACCCTGCTGTGCTAAGATTTACTGTTTCAAAACAAAAAGAATAAAAGCAAATTTACACCTGGATTCCCTTTCTTCCCCAACCTCTACAAGCACAGAAAAAACAATAACAGAATCATGACTCCACACAACAGAAATGGAAGGCTACACTCAGCCCTGGTCTTTGGTTAAAAACAGATCCATACTTGGGAGTGGACATGACTGGAAATCAGTATAAATCCCACTAACCACCCCACACCCTGCAGGAAGTACTTATCATTGCTATCTGCTGCTGTGATTTAGCCTTTGGGTCCAAACATCACCCAGGGTATCCAGGATGGCTCCTCCACTAAGCCACAGTGTGTTTACAGAGTTAGTTATACAGGGCTATTTAAGGTTTTATAACTATGATTTAATCAAAGTGCTGGTTAAAAAGAAATGCTTGAAGACAGGTTTTAGAAATAAGTGTCTGGGGACACGACAGGATAAATAAATTCTTTCAATCAGCTCACTTTCCTGAAACACCAGTTTTCAGTAAAGTATACAGTTCAAGTGACTAATACCCTCCACTTCCTTTTGCCTCCTCTGCCCACTCTTTCTGCCCTGCTGTCTTGGGTCTTCTCAACCCTGCCTGTTGTTATTCTGGAAGTCCTTTCAGCCACTGAAATAATTTGTTTTACACCACAGTGTGAAGGGATTTGGTTGGTTTGACTGGAAACAGAAGGCAAGCAGAGGCTGCTGCCTCATGGGTGGAGTGGCGTGACTTGCGTAACCGAGTGACCACCTGTGCTCCTGCATTCAAGCTGCAGGTACATGCACAGTATTGACTTCAAATGATCCACTCCAAGCCTCACTTCAGCAACACTGCTAAACAAAGATGAAAAACCTTTTAAGTGCATGAATTTTCCCACTGATCTGCAGGGCTGTGGATTCCACACCCTCTTTGAGGCAGCTCCTTCTCCCAGCAAACTCCTGAACGCGAACGAGACGAGCACAAAATCAAACTGAGAAAAAAAGCTCTGTATTTGCTGATTTCCACCTACTTTTTGGGAAGCCAGGTACTCCATGCCTCGTGCCAACTGGTAGGTGCAGGACACCAGGTCCTTGAATGTCATCTGCTCCTCGGGCACCCTGTTGATGTCGAAGGAGTACTCCATGCCGGGCGGGCGGCGCGCTCGCAGGTACTCCCGCAGGTTCCCCTTGGAAGCATATTCCACTATCACATACAAAGGACCTTGGCACGAAAAGAACCACGGCAAAAGCAGGGTCAGGTACCAGGGTAAAGGGGTTTTTATGTAAAAAAAGCTTTTAGCGTGCTATAATAAATTAAATGAATCAATGGCAAGCACTGCTTTAAAAAAATAAAAGGTTTGGATATCACTTCCCCAAGTGATTGCCCAAAGCTCCACAGCAGGAGTGGCAGAGCCACAATTAGTGCCTTGAAGTACCTAAACCCTGCCCCAGTGCCTGCTCCTTTCAGACTATGCCATGCACTGAAAACCAAATATTTTCAATAAAATAGCCTGAGATCTCTAACAAAGGGAAAGAGCTTCTTGAATTTTTTTTTTTTTTTAATTTCCAGAGTGTTATGCCATTCTGCACCACTTTATGTAGCATAATTAACTTTTCCAGGAGTGAAAGTACTCATTTCAAATTTGTGGGGTGCAAGTTCTCCTAAAGCAGGGCTGACAATTCAGAACAGCAGACATGGGTAAAGGCCCTGCAAAAGGTCATTTGTTCCTTACAGCAAGGGATTAGAGAGTTTTCATATGACACAGGACCCTTTCTCATATTAAGGCTGCAACTATAATGAGAAACAGAAGTTAAAATATTGCTGTTAAGCTAAAGAAATACCTAAAAATCCTATCACGGCATGACTGCTTCCTTAAAACCTCTTGAAAAATTATGATTAATGAGACTTTCACAGACCTGTTGGAAAGTCCTGGTTTACTTTTTCTTTTCTCTACTCACCATCCTGGGTACAGGCTCCAAGAAGATTGATGATATTTTTATGCTTCCCAATCATCTTCATCATCTCCATCTCTGACACCAGGTCAGACAGGTCTTTTTCTGTGGCATCATCTGTAGAAGACACAGGTTCAGTTCATAAATTTGAGTGTGCCAGCCTCAGCTTCAGTAAGACTCCTCAGCTGGTGTAAAATATGTTGGCTCAAAATGCAAAATAGGGGATTTGTTTTCCAGTTTACACTGCCCATCATATATTATGGCCTGCCAAAAACTAATCTCAGCCTCTTTGGTGGACTGACCAACCCTTCAGTGCTCTTATGTAAAGTGGCAGCACAGCAAGATTAGATATAAAAAAGCACAGCATGACCAGACATAAAAAAGCTGTCCTTAGCTATCAAACCTCCAATAACACTGCCTTTCCTGCACATTAACCTTACAATTAAATTCAAAGTAAATTGGTACCAACCACCTGGACTGAATGGGCTCAGATCTACACAAGGATAGCCTCTGACATGAAATAAACTGAAAGCAGAGAGACCCACACGATGCTAATACATCTCCTGGCTCCCAAATACTCACTGCTCAAGATAAACAGGCTGTCAAGGGTGCAGATTTACACCCCAAACTGCTGAAGGCTGAGGTCAGCTATGTGCTCTTTGACCCACCCCGCAACGATGACAGAGTTCAGATGCCACAAAAGAAAATTCTCTGGCTGAGGGCCGCCACAGCGCCCGTTCTGATCCCTAATCACCCAATTTTCTTACCTTTCAACATCTTCACTGCCACGGTCACTGCTTCTTTTGGCCTGTCTTTGTCAATCCCCATCGCTTCGGCCATGACCACTTGCCCAAAGCAACCTTCTCCCAAGGGCTTGCCCAGCGTCAGCCTGGAGGTGCAAAGAGCAGATCAACACACAGCATCTGCTGGAGGGGTGCAGCCAGTGAAATTCCAGGGCTAAATATAAAAACCTTTCAACTAAAAACCTTTCAACAACTTGCTGCAGCGTGAGGCATCCATCATATGGAAGCAATAAGGGCCTGGGTGCGCGTCGGTTTCCGTGCGCCGGGGAGTGTTTTCTTAGGAGTGGTGGAGCAAGCAGCTCAGAAAGGCACAGCAGCCACTAAACCCAGCTTTTGAGCACTCCTCAAGCCTGATGGCTTGTGGGGAGATGCAGTGTGGAGGGGCAGAGCTCTGAAAGAACATCAGAGCACGGCTGGAATTGGGGAGCAGCCAGCAGCAGGCCAGCGTCTCCTGTCACTGTGACAGGGCTGGTCATCTTTGTGTCCACGCTGACTGCAAGGAGGTGGGAGTCAAGCTCCAGCCACAAAGGGCCCAGCACAGTGGCTCTTTCTTGGCTCTTTGCAGCCACAAGAGTCTTGGCTTAAGGGACCAGAAGGTGCCTCCTGCCTGCAGAGCCCAGGCTCTGCTCAGAGAGGGGAGGCAGAGGCTGGGAAAAATGAACTCAGCTGTAATCACAGCACCAACATCAAACCCTCCCAAAAAGAGCAGTCACTAAGTGGGCTCTGCAGAATGCATTTTGTGGAGCATATTCCTGGTTGCAAAACCTGCTTAGATCTAACAGACAGTAGAGATGTTGATCTCAGCTTCATGAAGAGAAAGAGATGAAATAAAAAAGAAACTTGAAAGCCTCTGGGCAAAATCTTTTTTGATTGCAGCCTATGTGCTTAAGGGCTAGAGCCAGGCTCCTTTACTTGCAGAGAATACCTTGTGACATCCAGCAGCAGTGCTGTGGCAGGAATCAGGGAGAATGCTCAGTGAGTGTGATACTGATAATGTTATCCAACACAGGGGCCAGATTCAAGCATTTTTGTAAACAAATTCTTAAGGACTTGACTTTCCATGGTCAACAGGAGGATTTCACAGAGATCACAGATGTAGGGACTCATTCCTAAAAGCATGGACACCTGTCTTCCACCATGAAGTACAGGGAGAGGCTGTCATGCCATCAGCAGCAAAGTTAGATGAGTAGTAAGTGATCTGAAGCCCTGCTTATCTGCTTGGGCACGGGACAGAAGTGAGGTGGCTCCTCCCGAGGGCAGCCAGCTCACTCGGTGACATGTGGGCTCTGGCTTGGTGAGAATTCCCCAAGCTGTTTTGGGCTGGTTTCTAAAGCAAATGCAAGTTTTAAAAAGGTGAAAAGACTGAAGGGCAGCATATGCTGTGCTGAGGTCACCCTGTCTTTTCTCCAGAGCTAAAACTGAATTTAGGGTCTTGGCAGAGAACAAACATTTGCATTGGAAACTGGTTAATTTATGTGCTATTGCCCTGCTAGGACCAAAGTTACAAACCCCTCATTGTGTGACTGCTGCCCCCCAGCCTAATAAACTGCCTCTAAATAGCCTCCTTTCATTGCAAATCTGCTCCACCTACATTTGTGCTGAGCACTGGGTTTAAATGTTTAGCAACTCTAAAATTTTCCGCATTTAGTGGATCCCCCCAGGGCATGGGCTGACAGGAGCACATATACAGACCCCACTGTTGACCAGAATGCTGCAGGTGGCAATTGCAGCCTTTTACTCTTGTTTTCAGCTAAACCAATCAAATAATTTCCAGAACTGTTATCAGAAAGCTCAAAATTACAGCTCATCTATTCAAAAGTTACAACCCTGAACTTTCATGAGAACTGTCCATGATAAAAGGTGTTATTTTCTCAAAGTACCCTAAAGACTCCTTAAAGCTAGCACTAATTCTGATAAATAATCATGTTCATAAAGGTTCTTTGTTAACATTAGCTCTCTTTTGCATGTCTTTTTCTATATTAAGCAATACGATTACTGTTTTAATTAGATTATCCAAAAGCTCATTTTGCATGTTAGTCAACAGACTTTGAAGAAAATATTATGCAGCCATGTGAATTTGAATAATTCAAAATTCAGCATGCTCTGCTTGAAACCCAACACTTTTAAGCCATAGAAATTGCACATACATGCACCCAACATGCAAAATGTTCCCCTAAATTAAAAATAATCATCTCTATTAATACATGGTATAAGCTGCCCAGAGACAGAAAGAAAAGATTGTCCAATAGCATAATTTAGACTTTCTCTATTTCCTACATATTATATTAGCTGTTTTTTTTAATATTAACCAATTAAGTAGTTGACTAAGAAACATGGTTTAACGTTCAGAGGTATTGCTTGGGGAAATCACCATTGTTTTTCAACAGTGCTTGCACATGGATATTTTTCCCAGCCTAGATCACACCGAGTTTTCCTAACTCACTCCATTTCAGCAGAGCATCTGAAAACCTGCAATAAATCTGAAAATATAATCGAGGCTGCAGGCAGAAGAGATTTCATTTCTATTTAACCAGACTGATTTCAGACAATTGAATTGAATCTTGATCTTCAGAGCAGCTTCAGGTAACTGAGACTTTTCTTTAAGCCAGAGGAACCCTGGGAGACACGAGGAGAGATGCTTCCTTCTGCCATGCTGTTTAGGTTATTCAGACATGCAGAAGTGGTGTCAGAGCAAGCAAGCCACCTACTTATCTCTTGGGAACTCCCACTTTGGGTCTTCTGGCAGCTCATACTCCGAGACTCCTGCCAGCATGGGGGCATCAGCAGTGGAGGAGAGGCGGGTGGTGATCCTCACCAGGGGCGTGTTGGAGTTCATGGAGGAGCTCGAGTCGGCCGACACCTGTGGTTGCAATGCAAGATGCAACAAGAAAAAAAAAAAAAGATGGAGATGTAATCTTGGCCCAAAATTTGAAAACCACCAGCACCTTATACCAAGCCAGCTCAGAACCATGGTGTTAGGAAGTGGCTGAACCTACAGTCTTGATTCTAGTGCTCTGTTCTCACATTTAGCCTCCCCTGTAAGCACAATACTGGCTCTAATGGCTGCCAATGCTGTCAGTCTGTCCCATAAGTCAAAAACCACATAAGTTTTAAATTCATTCCCTCAGAAGGTATTTTTGTTTATCATATTAATTTATTTTTAAATAAACTGGCAGTATTTACATCACTACCCTCAGACATCCAAGTGAGCAGCTTACACCATGAGCAGATGACCAATAAATTCTCTGTTTCCACTCCTAGTTGTCCATGTCACCACATCTTTTCCTAAATCAGCACACCCAGGTGGGGCTCCATCTCTTCTCCCAAGGAAAGGCAAGAGCACAAGAGTAAATGGCCTCCAAGGGAGGTTTGGATTGGATGTTAGGAACAGCTCCTTCAATGGATGGACTGTCAGGCTGCCCAGGGCAGTAGTGGAGTCACCAGCCTCGGAGGGATTTAAAGTATGTGTAGATGTGGCACATGGGACATGGTTTAGTGGTGGTCTTGGCAGGGCTTACATTTGGACTCAACAATCTTAAAGGTCTTTTCCAGCCTATATGATTCTATTACTTACTGTTTTCCAAGTACTCAATACTGAAAGCATCAAAAAGCTATCACAACACTTCAGTTTTCAATTAACTACATTCTTAGCTAAAGACTCTACAGGAAATGTGGGGAAGGGGTCCTAAAAATAACTCAGTTTTGAAACTCTGGAGTGTGATTTCTCATCAGCTCCAATATCTTCCTTAGAGTAATAAAGGTTCTTATTGATAAATATTCTGAATAAACAGGCTGCTGCTCCATCCCTGTAATTTGTTTTGGTGTGAATCTTCTGTAAGGCTCTTTCCTCAAGCCTGCAAGCAGCAGCCTGACATCTGCTGCCCTCAGAGCTTCAAGTGAATACTAACACAAAATAGAAATCCTTGTATTGTCAGTCTTCCCCTTCCCAGTGTGAATCCTCCTCCTCTCTTCACGCCACGATCGCATCTTGGCCAAGCCCAAATCTGGCAGCCAGGCTGGGATGAGGATGTCACAAAGCCATCACTGGCACCCATCCTCACACCAGGCAGCAGGAAGTTCTTCTCTTGGACCCAGCTGGAAGCTTGGAGCACCAGAGTACCCACACCCTCATCACCTTTGCCACCAGGTTTACTTATGTAAAATGTCACCAGGCTACAGCTTTGTTCCACAAAATTAGATTTAAAAAGGCATCTTTCTAAAACCAGAGGTTAAGAGTGGAAAGAGGTTTCATAAGGAAGAAAGTGTTAAGGGTTGCTATCAGAAGATTAATCTTGGTAACCAGATTTGCAGCTGACAGACCTTTCCTGATATCAGAAACAGCTCCTGCACACAAGATGTGGCCGTGGAAAGAGAGAGTGAAACTGCACAAACACAAGGCCACCATTCAAAAAAGAAAGGTGGACTGCTTCTGCCCCATTCATCCCCCCACCATGAATGTTAATATTTACTTCCAGCAAATATAAGTACCTGGCACATTCCTCTAGGAAAATAAATCCAGTGACCACTTGGGACACAAAGAGAAAAGCACTATTAAGGCAGACGATGGAGATGTAAACAAATCAGTGAGTGAATACTGAATGGAGTCCTGAGAGAGAGATGCTGCCATGCCCAGCCTGCAGAAGGGAATCCACCTGCTGGACCAGTCAGCAGGAGAACCCAGGCTGGAATCTGATCTGCCTTTTCTTTTTTTTTTCCTTCTCATTTTCAATTTTCATTATTTCATTACAGTTTGAAAATGATGCTTCATGAAATGAACCAGTTCAGCACCAAGAAATGTGCAAATCTCCAGTGTGGCAGCTCCTCTACCCCCAGCCCTACTTCCCTGAATTCCACTTTTCTGCTATTTCTGGCTTCCACTTTTTCATCTCTCACCACAAACCTATCAATACTCTATGACCACTTCCTCCATATTTCCAAAATCTGCTTACATTCTAGCAAGATCTTTATTCAAGTTTTGATTCTTAGATTCTTTATTAGTTAACATTCCCTTTTCTTCTGCACCTGTCTTTTCCATTACAGCCATTTTTTTCAAGGGACAGAAGTGAAGCTACAAAATTTAGACACCTTATGGTATCAGAAACAGTCCAGACTTCTGGGTTCTGGGGTCTTGTGTTTTGGTTTTGTTTTTTTTTTTTTTTTCATGAATACTATCATTGTACTAGACAGTGTCTGGATCTCTTCTGGAGTTTCATCTCTTCACTAGTTTTCACACTCACCATTCAGCAGTCTTAGCCTGGCTAAAGCCTATAAATATAAACTTGCAATAAACTGAAATACTCTGGCAATACATTTTAAACACAGAGCTTAAATAGCAATAATGTATAGAAAAAAGCAGATTAAAGGCTCTGCCAGTTTCCCTTTTAACACTACCCCACGTGTTTACTTCACAGCAGAACTGGGTGATGGGCCAGAGACACTGGAGGCAACCAAAGAGCATTAATGTGGACAGGAATGATGAGAAATCCAGAGGAACTACTCCGCGTCTGGGAGAAGACAAATGGACTGCACTCCCAGGGAATATTCTCCTGATTGATTAACTGGAGCAGTACAAGGAGTTACAGCAGCTCAAGGGCTATAAAAATCTGCTCCAGAAAAGATGAAGCCAACCCAGCCTGGCCTGTGGCTGGGGGAGATTTTCTGGTTTGAAATGGCCTCTCACCTTTCCTGCAATAAGAAAGAATTAACCTTTGATCTCCTCCCTCGAGCAGTTTTTTTTTTTTCACTGCCTTAGAGCACACTATAAAAGACTGAGGAAAATCCCACCTATTCCAAGGTCAGTAGACATGGTCAGCTTTAATCTACATTTAAGTGGCAGTTTTCTATGTGCTTCTTCTCTTCTTTCCAGCTTGCCACGTGCAGCTCTGCTCTCCAACCCCTCACCATGCAGGTTCACCTGACACAGGTGAATTAAACACTGCGGGGGCCCACTCAGTGTGCTGACACCCTGTTCTAAGTGATGCCACTGCTCTAGGGAGCTATTTAATTTCTTAATTAAAGAAAGAAAGGTGAAAGTCAGTTTGAGTTGAGCAGAGCACTGAAAGAACCATTAGGGTAGATGTTAACCTCAACAGGAAGGCAGAACTCCACCAGAAAATATTCCTTGTGTGCTTCCTTTGTGCTTTTAGCAGGCCAGAAGTGACAACAGCACCAGCCTCAGACAGACCTTTAGCTCCAAATCTGCACTGGAGAAGGAGAAAAGCACCCAAACCTCACCCATCAATGCATGATTATATCCCCACTTTAACTAGATCTTCTTCCCCTGACCAACACACTGTGGTTAATCAGCTCTCAGTTAATGCTCTACAAGCATTTCTAAGCAGCAGAGCATTTAAAACAAACAAATCTTTGCTGGAATCTTTAAGTGCCATGTGGCAAAATCAGCTGCAGAGCAGTGTGTAATTGTCTGTAATTGATTATGAAGGGTGTTTTCCTTCACTGATAATTCATACCATGTCCTGGAGCCTAGATCTGTCAGTTCTGGCACTCATGCTGGGACATTTTAGCAGGCCTGCAGTGATTTCCTATAACTGCCAGCCTTTCAGAAGGCTCTGCAGTAAAAGTTAATTTGAAATTGTATGCATATTTGTACATTATAATTAGTAAATAATGCTGTTAGCTGCATGTAGGAACAGCCCACCTGAGTGACCAGATGCAGGAAAATACAAGGTTAAATGCACTACACAACACTGAGTAATCCTAATGTTAAGTACCAACATTTAAAACACATGCACCACCCCTCCACGAAAAGCACTCATTTGGAAACACTTATGCACAAAATCATATCCAATAAGTACCACTAGGCAAGACAGTGGTTTCCATAAAAAAATGCAAGCATAAAGAAAAAAATAAAATAAATATTTAAGGTAAATGTCATTCAACAATATCTTACTGACAGTTGGGTATTAATCTTTGTACTTCATAGTCTATTCTTCTTAAAAATTTATAATTTTACTGCTCAGTATTACATGAAATACTATATTACTTTCCTTTTTCCTGATCACTTTTCTTTTTTTTTTACATTTCTGCTGCCACCATCATTTTGAATTATTGAAGTACCATTTTGAACTATTCTGCTGGGTGAGCTCAAGCTTTGCTTTAAATTGATCAGTCTTTGCTCATCACAAATACACCCATTATAGCTTTATGAAGGATTAGACTCCACAACAATAGACATAAATTAATGGCATTGTATTTTAAATACATAGCATTAAAAAGATCACTGCTTCCTGTTTGAGATACATGCATGTTGAGGGGGTCCAAATTTGACAGATTGACTGTGACAGCCCTAACAAAAACCTTTAGTGATGACAAACATTTGTACTTGACTTTGAGCGAGTCACGAGAGGCGGGATTGTCTTTTTGTCTGCTTCAATTACAAATTATCTGTTAAAACAAAGGTTCCAGAAAACAGATGTACATCCTACTGAAGGCTACTCTTGACTCTTTTGGTTCAGTGGCCCTGTCACTTAAAGCCTGTCCTGCAAATCAGCTTGTGAGGCTCAATCCCACAAATTCTTCAACCCCTCCCTCTCAAGCTGGTACCTCCACACAGACCATGGGTAACACTTGAACTGCTTTGATGAAAAGAGGAGCTGCCTGCTGAATTTCCCTGGGAAAACCTGAAAATTGAGTACCAGATCCTGGTGAGGATGAGGATTGAAGGGGATGGGAGCTGATAATTCCTGACTTCATCCTGACCCTTCCTACAAATGCAAAAAGAACTGTATTCTGGCAAGGGAAAAATGCCTGCATGTGGGGAATGATAAAATCCTGTGGTAGCTCAAGCTAAACAGTGCAGGAGGATCCAAACCAAACCATATGTTACTCAGCAAGACTTCTCCTGCTCAGACAAGATGGCATCAGAGCCGTGCAAACGTCTCTCTGTGAACCAGGATTATTTTCCAGCCCAGATCCTCAGGGACGCTGACCCAGCAGCAAAAGAGCTTTGAAAACAATATCAAGAATTTCCCAATCTGTGGCCTCATTTCTCTGGAATTCCAACAAATCCCACCACCCAGCCCTGGATCCCTGCCCCATTCTCACAGCCTACCTGCCAGGAGCACCTCCTTCCCTCCCATCCTCCCACCTCATCCCTCCCACACACAGCACAAAGGGAAACCCTCTGTGATCCACAGATAAATAAAGGTTTAGTGACAAAACTCCACCAAGTTTAAATACAACCCTCTGAAATACAAATAAACTGGAACAAAGTGAGCTTGGTGGCATAATAAAATGGGGTTGAATGATCCAGAAACACACACCCCTTAAATAAAACATCTGGATTATTTTTCAGTTCTTCACTTGTGACAAAAGCCCTGAAAGCCAAAACCAGATTTAAAAGATGCAGAAACTGAAGAGCTGCTGCAGCCTCAGCACCAGGGAGAAATGAAGGAATATTCACAAGCAAATCTTCAGGGACTGCTTGTCTCATCCTGCCTTTGCAAACTGACCAGTGAAATCATCACACCAGAAATACAGATTGCAGACAATGCTTACAGCAGTGACATTTTCTTCCATGCAGACACAAAAGCAGGGAGACCTTCAATGAGCAACTGCTGCTAACAAAACAGTACTAGGAACAACTGGGAGCAGTGGGATAAATCTATTTTTTAAAAAAATTATTCCCAGTTTTAAAAGCAAAATGCCATTTTGGCTAAAAAAAATGTAAAAACACTGAAATAAATTGATAAACCCCAACGTGACAAACATGATGCAAGACAGTTTCTCTCCCCTGTGAAAACAATAGCTTTGGAGAAGGTCCATATTGCATCACTTAAGGATAAATAGCTAAACAGAGGGCAGTGGTTGGCACTGCTGTCACATGAAATGAAATAACACTCTGCCCCCCGAGGAACCATTTCCAGCTGACACAACTGAGCTCACACCAAGCCCTAGGTATTCTTTATACCATCAGCTTGTCTTGAGTCATTAGGCTTTTATATTCAGGCAGAAATCTAATAAATTCTCCTATCTAAGCAGTGGATATGTATCTCTCTCTCTCTGGCTAAGCACACATCATCTGAAAGGCCTCCTTTGTCCAGAAAGCTACACAGATTTCCAGCCAGACAGATGTGTGAATATTGGGCTCATCACTCTTTCTGACACACTCAGGGTGAAAACTCCCTCTTTGTCCCAGTGATACTCAAGCAAATTAGTAAAATCATAAAATTACCAAAAAAACCCACCAAAGAACCCACAAAAAATACACCAAAAAACCAACCTAAAGTGGCAAAGAAAGTCAGAAAAAAATAAGAACTAACATTTTTTGCTCATAAGACAAACCAAATATCTTTCAGATGGAAAAACGTTCAGGTGCCCCACCTCAAGATTCAGTAAAATACGGAATTCAGAGGAAGGTAGCTAAAGCATTCCACTCCCTGGTATTCTTAACCAAGGAAATGCAGACACCATGAAACAAGGGTCCAGAAAAATGTAATGCTGCTCAGAGTCTCCCACTCTGTGTGCCCATGCATCTCATTTCAAACACTTACCCGTGCTGAAGAACCCTTTTTAAGGTACATGCATCACTCTGACAGTGACAATATTCTGGACAGGCTGCAAAAACAAATCTGCAGAAATCCTGCACCACTTCCTCATGGTGCAGATGGACACAAAGTGAACCCTCACATCCCAATTCCCTGGGCAGAGCCTGAATCCAACCCCCCCAGACAGAGTTTTTTTGGCTGCTCAGGTGACCCACAGCCTCAGATTCCAACATGCCCCCAATCTTGCAGGGCTGAAACCTGGGGGTGCAGAGGTCTGGCCTCAAGACCTATTGCAAGAAAATCAAAACCTATTAAACTCCAGCTTCTAAAAACACCACAGATCCTTCAGGAGAGGACAGTGTGTGGGAATGGAGGCTGTTTTGGCAAGTGGTGGCTTGTGATAAGGCCAAAGTCCTGTTACTTGTTCAACTGGTTTGTTGCTCGTGGCATCATCCTCTCCAGAATTGCTCATTGCCAGACACAAACAATTGTAAAATGTATTTCATGTGATGCTGTTGTGTGCATTTTAAATCTGGCACTTGCTTTTGTTTCTTGTTTAAAAGCATCATTATTTTAATCAAGCTGTCCAAGATCTGATATAGTATCTCCCCTATTTTTACTTTATTACAGTCTTTTTTCTATTTTAGGGTGTTTTCTGGATGCCTGGCTATGAAAGTCCCTCCCTTCAGCCTTCAAAAGTCTTCCTGAAAAATACCTCTCTGTATCTGGTACCTAGTTACCACAATAATAATCACCTTAGAAACATCATAGATATACAATTAAATAGGATTCTGTTCCAAAGCCCATTAAGGCAGCAACATTTTTTCCATTGACTCCAACAAGCTGTGGGATCAGGCCCCGAAATATTTGAAATACATTTTTTTTCTCGTCTCCAGGCTGCTAATACAGAACATATTTCAGTTTTTACATTTCTCCCTTCCCTAACAGCCCTACCCTGATTTCCTCGAGACACCCATCGCTGTGCTAAGACCTCCTCTCCATCCCACCCGCAATCTGCTATAATTTATCAACTCCCTTCTCCACTTCCCTTTCCTCAGCAGGAGGATGTGCTGGCTTAGTCGTTGGGGTAAAATAAATGTTTTCTGAAACTCTTTATCTACTTTCTGTTACCTGTCTGCGCAGGGGGATTCGCTTGGTCAGCTTGTGGACGGCGGGCTGGCTGCTGAAATCCGGCTTCTTGGTGGTGTTCTTCATGCGGCACATGATCATTGTCAGCACCATGCAGGCTATCAGGAACACCCCTATGCAGTAAATTGCTATTTCCAGGTAGTCTGGAGAGGTTGGGTATTCCTTTTCTTTCTCAGGAGCTGGATGGGAAGGTTTTGGGAGGGAACAATCAGGCCACAGGATTAGCAAACAGGGCAGCACTTGGAGCAAGTAAAGGTAAAATATAAAATACAACCAATTCTTGTGTGATATTCAGAGCACTGGATGTTGAGGCCATCTTGTAATCTGAGAGTAATTCTTTTTTCCAGATTACTGCTTTGATTTTTCAGTTTGCACTGGGTGTGAGCTTGTGCATCTACATATGCATACACAAACATACACACGTCTGCCTAGGTAGGTACATACGAATTCACTGAAATATTGCACGATCAAGGATAATTTTAGAGGGAAGAAAAAACTGTTCAAACTAGGCTCAGGTTCATTTTGTTGCTCGAGCCAAAATGCAAAAGCACTGCAATTCTTGCGAACCGCACAAAAGCACATCCAAAGATAAAACTGTGAATTAGCTAGCCTGAATGAAAAGTGTCTAAATTTGAAAATAAATGTTTGGGCTTGAGCCTGCTTGAGTCTGCCTGTTTATTCAAAATTTGCAGTAGGATCTCAAAATACAGAGGGAAGGGAGGATGAATCAGTCCCCCATCATGTCTATAAACTCATTTTAGGGGTTTCAAAAGGGTTTCAAGGAGCTGGCTGTCCAGCTGCTCAACCAGCTGTGCTTCATGCTGGGTGCCCAGCTCCCCTGAGGTCCTTTGAGGAGCCCAGTGCTGGATTAAAAAGCATAATTGAAGTGAAAACGAGTTGGCAGCAAGACGTTAATTAACGAGCCCTCTTCTTCGAGGACTGGGGTCTTCCAAGTAACCTCATCAGTGGCTACTGGCCTAGGAGATTAGATTTGGGAGGGAGTGGTTCTCCAGAGCTGTTACTCTGATTGAAACCATTTTGAAGCTATCTTCAAGACAGTTAGATGTGCAAACAGTGTCCCTAATCCCTTATCTGGGATTCAACCCCCGGATAAACAGCATTCCACAGCCATCAGCGGTCACTCTGCAAGCAATGCACGTTTCAAGCTGAAATTTTCTTGTGCTTTTCCAGGCTTAGAAAAATACTTTGTTCAAGAAAATCGGTTAAAAAAAAAAAATGCTGTTCAAGCACTTGCAAAATGCAAACACTGCCAGCAGAAGCAAGCTCTGCACAAGCACTGCTCTGCCTGCTTGGTGACACCTCACAGGCTCGGGGTTCAGTTCAGAGAGAGATGGAATAAAGCTGCCTTGCTCAATACATTTCAATAAAAGGCAAGAAATTATCTGCAGACAGTGGGAATGTTTAACTCCCACACTGTGAGCCTCAGCAATGTGCACATGCAGGTTTTGTACCTCTTACTTAGGATTAACAATAAATAAATGTTAAGCACAAGATGACCCAGCAAACCTCAGGTGGTTCATGTTTTTTTCCAAAGGAACTCCTGAGGCAGCTACCAACAATTGTAAATGAGAAAATTTGACTAATGTCAAAACCAACTATGGTTACATCTTCTAACAGCTGATAATAATTTTCAGGCAATAAAGCACATTGATGTTTGTTTCTTCTAAGGACAGAAACATCATCAACCCCAGAACAGCAAGACATGCTTTGCAGTAAAAGCAAATGACTACTTGTTTCCTTAGAGCATGCAATGTTTAAGGATGCACGGAGCCGATTCCCAAGATATGGAAGGCACTGCTTCTGTACATGGATCCTCTGGCATTGAAATTGGAATTTCCATGAGAGATTTGCATGATAGGTAAAAGTGAATTGAAGTACACTGAACAGCTCAGGCATTTTTATGAGCCAGTACATAACTATGGCCAAATTAGTTCCAAACTTTGTAACGAACTGAATTTCATCCTCTTGACAAAGTTTACAATGATTTACAGGCTGATTTTCAGTTGTCTCATTGAAGTGCTAAGGAAATGCAGCTCCTTAGCATTTCTGATGATGTAAGAACATTTCAATTGAGTGCAATAGCCACACACCTCACAACATTTTTTGTTGCTGTTGCTGTTTGGTTTTTGGAGTTGCAAACACGTGACAGAACAACTCACTGGCTTGAGACAACTGCACTTAAAAAAACCAAAATCATTGTAAAACTCCTTTTTTTTTTTGAGACAGAAGCCGTGCTAATTCTGCAGCAATCAACAAGGGGAGGGGGGGAAAAAAAAAGAGGAAAAACCACAGAAAGAGAGCAGTGTATACCTGGCAGAACTGTCAACCATGCAGTGTGAAAGGATATCCCAATAGAATTACCCGCCAAGCATGTATACTCCCCAGCATCCTCAAAAGTTACATTCCGTATATAGAGAACCTCAATTTCTTTGTCCGTGGTGTTAACACCGGCAGCCTAAAAAAAAACAAGAGGGAAGCAAGAGAAAAAGCTAGACACTGAGAGAATTTTTGTGGATAGGGACACGGAGCCACAGGGCTTTGCACTTGGTAAAGGCAGAGGTGGAGAGATGCAAAGCTCCTTCCCCATCCACAATCCCTCATCCAAAAGGCGTTTACCAACAGGTCCCAGCTCACCTCAGAAAGTAATCAACACCCTTCACCAGACCTAAACTCACCACCTAAACATGCATGCAATCAAAAGACATGGAAAAATTCACCCACAAATCCCTTTTTTTTTTCCTTCTTCTTTTATGACAAGACAAAGTTGAAAGAAAAACAAAGGGAAAACAAAGTAGGACAGAATGTGGGATCCTTCACGTGTAGAGACCTGTTTCAGAGGAAAGAATTTACCATAAAAGCATACTCTAAAATGATAAAAAAGGGGTGAATTCTGCTCCAAAAGACAACTTAGTAGCTGTCTTAGATTGTATGATCCTCGCATCACCCACTTTTGAGTAGTAACTACTACTGTACATTGTGAAGAGTTGCCAGATCTCATTTAAATCTCAAATCTGGAAATATTTGATGGTTTGCCTAGAAGCACAGTGGAAAGTATCCCAATTCTTGCTCAAAAATCAGAGATCTTATTGAGTTGTGGCTCTCGCAGGTAGAACAGAAAATACTTCAAAGGTGTGAGAACCAGGAGATGAAAATAAAACATCTTTTTCTACATCTTAAAGATTTAGGGGAAAAAAAAACTCTGCATGTTTTGTGGTTTTTACTGGTCATCTTCCAGACTTGTTGCTTGACACTGCACACCAATCCAAGCAGCAGTGATTATCCAAACTCACACAAATGGACTAAATCTTAGGTCTGGAACTTTCCAGCTGCCCCAAGATGGGCACATCACGGCATCAGCAACAAGATCTCAGTGATGGAGGTTTAGAGAAATTAATGTTTGCTACTTTTGATCTCTGTTCCATTCAAAAAAGGTTACTTTGAAATACACAATCAGGGAATAAATACCTTTTTATTGGACAGTTTGGAGGTAAATTTAGCTATGGGCTGCAGTCACACGGTTGCCTGTCTTTATTGTTACTGCTGAGTAAAACCCAGTTAGTAATGGGTGAGTAAGACCTGGAAAAATCCTCCCACCTGCACAGTCACAGTGACTAAACTGACCTGACTTGTGCTCCAGGGGGTTTTTATGTGAACAGGTCATATTATACACACCTATGTGTATATATAAATACACACTGCTAGGCTGTGATTACATTATTCTAGGAGTACCCTCTGCGTGAACTGCAGAGTATGCAGAATTAGCAACAAAACTGTCCAACACACACAGACACAAAGACACCAAAGAGAGAATAAAGATCAGCAAACAGAAACCAAAGCAGTGCTTCTGGTACAGAGAATATTGTGGGAATTTTTCCATGGCTGCTGGTGCAACACCAGCTGCATCACCAAAGGAGGATTACACATACACCACCAAGGCCAGAGAGTATCCTACAAGCTGCCTGCAGTCTCCCAAAGCACCATTTTTTCCAGCTTGCTTTAAAAAACATTGTTACCTTGTACACTTGGCAGAACAGAGAGCCAGGCAGACTGGTTGGCCTCCCCTATATAATTGGAGACCTTACAAATATATTCTCCAGCGTCCGCCTCTGTCACATTGTACAGTGTCAGCACTTCAGCATTGGAACTATTTATCCCCGAGTGCTAGAACAGACCAATAACACAGGAGAACAACGTCACTGCTGCCCAGAATGGACCCCCATCTGTCTATGGTCCCACCACCAACACGTCACCAGGATATTCCACATCAGCCTCTAAACATTGAAGGGTTTGGGGTTTTGTTATTGTTGGTTGGTTGTTTCTTTTTCCTTTTGGTTGTTGTTGTTCGGTTTTCTTATATCCGCAGCATCACATGAGGAGTTAGAAAACAGCAGCATGGGGGGAAAAGGAATCCACCTGGGCAGGTACTGCATGGGACAGGCAGGTACAGAGCTGGCTGTCCTGCCTGCCAGAGTTTTGGCAATGCCACCCAGCTTGGAAAGCTTCAGTTTCCCTGGTCAGGCTTGCTCCAAACTGGCAGGAATGACAGTACCAATACACTGCTCCAAACCAGACATCTCTGCAGGCTCAGCATCCAGACAGCCCAGTCCTCCAGCAAGCTTTTGGCAGCAGCTGCCATTTTTCTTTGAAATCAAGAGGCTGAAGAAACATGAAAGAAATGGAGTAGATTGTCCCAGATATGTTTTGGATGCTTTCTACCCATACAAACATGTCAGTGATGTTCTTTAGAAGGATTTTCATTTTTTTCTGAGCAATTCATGCCTGAAACATTCAGATATAAAGGATGTTTCATGGAAGTAAAAAGGAGCAAAACAGTGTCTATAAGCTGCACAGTTAGCATTCAGACAAGCAAATGTTTATCTAACTCATCATTCCACTTCTAACATAAACATCTCCACTTTCAAAAGAAGCTCAGACCTCGAAATCCTTGGATTTACACCACGCTCTAAAGAAAGCATCACCGCTGCTGGCATCTGCGAAGCCTCACCTTTAAAACCTGGAGATAAGGCAGCCCATCTGGCCCGTATTTACTGCCGTTCTTCTCCACATGCTTTATCCACTGGATGTGGGGCTGGGCATCGCTGTAGACCTTGCAGACAAACTCCACATCCCCCCCGACCACGGCGGAGGCGTTGGCGGGGAGCCCCGCCTGCAGGATGGGCCGGTGCGGGGAGCGCTCTGCTCCAGCAGGGAACGGCAGAGAGAGAGAGAGAGAGAGAGAGAGAGAAATAAAGATGCATAAATAAGCAGGGCTGCCAAGAAAACTGTAAGTGAACCCCAGCCAAAAAGCCCTGTAAGCCTGTTGGCTGACTCCTCCGAAATAACACCGCAGCCAAAGCGTGTAACAAAACCTGCAGTTCAAAGGAGATGGCTTGAGCACTACACTTGTAATTTAAAGAATAGCCATTTGGGGGGGGGAAGTCCTGCTTAAACACTTTGCTCATTTTTCATGCTTTAACTCAGCCCTAATTCGTAAAATATCTCCTTTTGGGTTTCTTTAAGCTACCGTAAGTTACCTCTGAGTTCTAAAACGTCTTGACTCGACTAGACCTCCACACATTAAGCAGAAATATTGTTGATTAATTTTGGATAATTATTGATTTAAAACATGTTAAAATAAACCAAAAGGAGTTTCTCAAATATAGCAGCAGAAGCCTCAGTGTGCAGGATGCACACATGAGGCAGCTCAACTTCCTAAAATGCTCTAATCAATGCCACCACCACCACTCTCTCTGCTTCACCCAGACACAGCAGCAGAAATAGTACTTCAGTCTTATTCTCACCAAGACACAGGCAAATACAGAGTTCTCTGGAAAACTGAAGTGTATTTAATGTGAGCCAAGTCAGCTTCCCATCTATGCCCATGCATAAGCATTTCTCACACATTTTCAGGCAACCTCTCATGGGGAGCAGCTGAGGGAATTGGGGTTCTTAGCCTGGAGAAAAGGAGGTTCAGGAGGAACCTTCTCGCTCTCTACAACTCCCCAACAGGAGGTTTTAGCCAGAGGGGAGTCAGGCTCTTCTCACAGGTGACAGGTGACAAGTGACAGGACAAGAGGAAATGGCCTCGGGTTGTGCCATGGGAGGTTTGGATAGGGTATCAGGGAAAATGTCCTCACCAAAAGGGTTGCCCAGCTTTGGAACAGGCTGTCCAGGGAGGGCATCTAAAAGTCATGTGCGTAGATGTGACACCTGGGGATGTGGTTTAGTGGTGGCCTTGGCACTGCTGGGTTGATGGTTGGACTCAATGATTTCAGAGGGCTTTTCCAACCTAAACAATGCTATGAATCAGAAGTGAGATGCTCACTGGCCATCCCCAGCCTCAGCTCCCCATTCTCCCCTGCTCCAGGAATTCTTTCAAAGAGAAGTAAAAAACAGCAAACCTAAATATTTATTTTTAGAGGCTATATACTGTAAAAGCTCTGACATTACAAGCCAAATCAGCTGAATTTCAAACCAAGCGTTCCTTCTTAAACATACTTGTCTCCAATAAATTGTTTCACAAGCAAACATTGTGAGTATAATAGCAAATAATGATGCCATTGAACAATGGGATCTTTTATACAGTCCAATATATTTGGCATGCAGCAAACATCTACTGGGAATTTATTCACTGAGGCTATGCTGGCAGCACACTACAAAGCAGCAGTCTTATTTTACTTGTGGCAAAAGTGCATTTGCATTGCAGTTACTAAATTATTCCATGGCTATGTGTGTCATTTTCGAAGATCTAGGAACAGTTTCATATTTTTTAATTTGTAAATTGCAGTAGAACATATAAATTATTATTTTACAGTTCTGGAGAGAACTTTTAGTTTCTCACCTTATACTAAATAAGCTCTAATTCCATCTCCCTCATTCCTTCATTTGGGTACAAAACCAGCAAGCAAAAATCTCTCTTTAATAGAAACCTTACACCATCTTCCAAAACTTATTACAGCTGCCTTTGGTATAAAATGAAACCTTAGAGAATGTTATTTAAAATGTTTTTTAGAAGTCAGTAGGCCTCATGTTTCATTTCTCCACATCAGGGTTTGATTTCCTTTGTGACCTTATTCTCTGCCCTTTAACAAACCAGAGAATGAGGCCTGAAACATCTTGGAAAAGTTCCTACTATGCCAGCATCCACACATGAGATGTGTTTAGTTTATCCTGATAGCCATCAATGATTTAATCTTTTATTGATGCCTGTCAAGCATTTCCTCTACCAAAAAAGAGGAGGCAAAGCAAAGGAGTAAAGGCAGAGTTCTCACACTCTTGGCCCCCAATTTCATTTAAAAAAATTTAAGTGTGTGCATATGGATGAGGATATATGTGTATGGCCATTTGTGAAATTTCTTCTCTAAAGGCAAATGTGTTAAAAATAAACTTTTGTTGCCCTCCCACATATGGATCAGTTTCCCCAACTCCTCCACTTCAGCAGAGGGGAGTAGTCCTGTGTCCACAAAGGCAAACAGCACAGGAGAACAAAACCATCACCATGCAAATCCAGCAGGGCTTCATGGCAAACCCGGGGTCCAAAGAGCCCTCAAAATACACTCAGGACTGGGGAAAAACAGCTACAAAGAAACTTCCACACATTACCAATGACCAAGCTTAATTTTGTACAGCACCTTTTCCTGGAAACACTCATTTCAGGATGTTATCCAAACACATCCTGAAGTTATCCTACTTCTCTGCAAACCCACACACATCTAAGGACTCTGTTAAGCACAGGTACTGTCAAAGCCATATTCATAAATCTCACATCACTATTCAGCATTTAAAATACAAGCTGTACATTTGTAAGCAGATTATCATCACTCAAACAGCTAGCTGCACTAATATTAGATGGAAACAGTGTGTTCCTTTTTACTGAGCGCCAGCAAAGGAGTCAAAGATGCCTTGAAAAAAATCCTAAAGGCTGCTGAAAGTGATATTATCATTACCTAATGATTATAATCAGGATCATCACTAAAACATTGTGACCATATACATCTCTATTTATTTAAACAATATTTTCATACAAAACAAGCTGGCAACAAATCTCATAGCTCTGGAGCCTGATTTCACTATTCCTCTTTTTCATTAATATTGAAGAAACACCTTGAGAAATAAATATGTGCTGCCTGAACACTGGCATTTCAGTGTTAAAATCTCACTGATGACACAATTTGTTATAAAATCAAGTCAAAAACATATGCTGTAATACAGAAATCACCCCCAACATGCTTCATTCTGCTTCCCACCATAAGAAACAGACACCAGCTTGCAGTTTAGATACAAAACCAACATCATCCCCACCTCAGGAATTAGTTATCTCCAAAATACAGAGTCAAAATGATGGCTCACATGAGA
This sequence comes from Euphonia xanthogaster, assembly GCA_034509185.1. NCBI lineage: Eukaryota > Metazoa > Chordata > Aves > Passeriformes > Fringillidae > Euphonia > Euphonia xanthogaster. The sequence continues at coordinate 29,370,791 of JAYDZK010000271.1, forward strand.
TATATCAGATTCAAGGCCACAAGCACCTGAATTTCACACCACCATAGAAGTGCCCACGGCTTGAGCATTTCTGCTCACTTATCTGCAGACAAACAGAGTTGCTATCTGAAGGGTTGACTGACAAAGAGACCTTGCCCAAAAGGCTTAGAGGAAACTCATTTAGCCTGTTAATGTTAAAACTTCAAAATACCTCCCTCCAAGAGATAAAACTACAAAGAATCCAGGAAAGCTGGAAAATTCCAAGTTTAAAAAAAAAAAAAAAAAGCTAGCACAATGGAAGGAGCTCCCCAGGAAGTTCCCAGCACTGCAGGACCCCTAGAGATGGTGGGAGCCTGTCCTGCTACTGGAAATGTCTGTTGGAGCCTACACACTTCACAAGGAATCCTGAGAACTGGCTCCTTAAGGAATTTAAGCCCCTGAAGAGAGGATTCCTACAAAAGGGAAAGTCTCTTCCCCATCTTGGCTTTATTTCCAGGTTTTTATTGCTGGCTGGGGGAAAGGAGAGAGGAGAGAAAGAGGAAAGTGATGCAGCTGTAGGAGGTGAAGATGCTGGGGTGTGGAGCTGGGTGGCAGGGGCCAAACCCCAACTCTCAGAGCCAAGGGAGACCAGCAGACACAAACCCATCCATCACTGCAGCCCTGGAGCAGGGAGGCTGCTCGCCAAGCACGAGGCAGAGGGGAGATGCAGGGCAGGAATTGCTGCTGTCAGAGGCCACTGGAGAGGGATTGTGGCTGGGAGAGTGGCACTGCTGCCACCAGAGAGCCTTGGCAGGGACAGCAGACAACAACCCCGGAAGGGGGGAGCTCCAGGACTTGGCCAGGCCAAGTCTCCTTAGCAACCTGGCTGTGCCAGGGGCTGAGAAGAGCTCTGGGAATTGTCTCTCCAAGCCTCCTTTTCACCCCAGCACAGATAGTTCAGGACCTTTCACAGGAGCTAAAAGCCAGAACCAAAGCCCATTGAAGTCAGGAGGAAAACTCACAGGGAACTCAATGGGCTTTGCATAAGGCATCTGATTCATTGAGAAAAAGAAATGAAAACTACTCTTATTTTCTGCCTTTGAATGTGCTTGTTTCCTCTCCTTGCAAATGTGTGATCCAAGTGTGGGCTAGAAAAAGAAAAGCTTAATAGCAAATGCAAGACCAAACAAGAGTGCTGGGGACAACGGAGAGATCCTCAATTAAGGGGGGAAGTGAGGGAGAAAAAGATTACCTAATTTTTAGCTAGACACATTTATCAGAGCCTTCAATCACAGTTTTGAAGTGTTACTGACTTCTAAGGACTCATCTTGATGGCTGGCACTGAGCAACTACAGAGGGATCCCTCAAATGATGCCTCTGAGCACCAGTTCTAGATCAATAGCCCCTGGGAGAGGTTCTGTGCATTCAGTCATCACTAAATGAGAAATGAAGTAGTTCCAGCTGTCACTGAAAACACAGACCTGCCATACCCTCTTCTTGCCCTGGTCAGCACAGCACCCTCAGCTCTAGTTATTCTGCCTGACTGCAGGCTTGGGAAACATTCAGCAGCAGCCTGGACCCTGCTTGGAGAAAACACTATCCACTCCCAGCCACCTTCCCTCAGAAGCTGCAACACCTGTGGCTTTGGAAGATGCTAATTAGGCTGTAAATTATGGGTCTCAAAAGCATCCTCCAGCATTTTAGGCCAGACTGTAATCACAGCCTCTTGCACTGGCTTTGGCTTCACATTGTAAACTCACAAGATTGAGTTGCAAGCCTTAAAAAAGTTAACCACAGCCTGTTCACTGCAGGCTTGGACTGAAACAAACATTCCTCCACTGTGTTTCATCTTCACCAATGAGCAGCACCTTCCCACCACTTCCAATGAAGTGTCACCCATCTCTGGGACATCTCTGGGTCACCCAGAGCCCTCTCCAGCAGTGCCACCCATCTCTGGGTCACCCAGAGCCCTCTCCAGCAGTGCCACCCATCTCTGGGACACCCAGAGCCCTCTCCTCATGCCCTCATCCAACCATACCCATGGGATTTCCAAAACTGCTCCATCAGGAAGGGCAGCTCTATGGTAACTTTTCAGGTGACTTAACCACTGAAGGCAGGAAGGTGAATCCTCTCAGGTGTAGCTCCAGCTTCCCCCAGTGCACCCTGCAACACCTCAAAGCTGAAACATGATTTGCTCTCAGAAGTGGCCCTAGAGACCATTTCAGTCACAGTCTGAGGGAACAACTCCCTCCATCTGTGCAAGCCACTCTGTCTCTGTGCTCCTTTTCTGACACCCCTGTGGAGCCTGTGCATGGAGGTACTGCTCCTGCTGGCTCTGATGCTGGTTTTGGTGATGTGGGCACCTGCTACAGGACTGGAGCATTTACTAAAGCCAAGGGGCCAGCCACAGGATATCAGTGCCTGATCAGCATCTATCTGGGCTAAATATCAACCACTAGAAGAAAGAAAAGATTATTAAACCCTTACTGGTTAGTGAGCAATGAGTTCCAGGTTTCTATCCTGTTCCAGCTAAATGCAAAGGAACCAGTCTGCAAGGAGAAACACAAGGATCACCACCCTTCACAAAAGATCCCACCTACACTAACTCCAAATCCATTCACAAGCGCTCAGGCTGGATTAATCATTGTTCTCTGGATCAGAGAGCCTTTCTGAGGCGAGTTCCAGGAGCGGCTGCAGAATGAGGAATTGCAACTTGGGTTTCTCCATAAATCCATTATCCGAGTTCATACACTGGACCCTGCTTGGAACCAGACTTGCACTCCACACCCCGAGGTGGAGAGGTGTAGGAGGGGTCCAACCAAAGAGATGCCAGCCCCCACAGGAATTTCCTCCCTCGAGGTAGCTCTCTGCACACAGGCCAAGCCAAACCTTCACTTCTTCTCCCCAGCACCAGGCCATTGCTTAAGGGAACCTGTGCTCTCTGAAATCCTGGAAGCAGAACACTCCTAACTCCACCATTTGCTCTGTGGTGTGGAGGAGGAAGTCTGAGTGCTGGCTGCTCTTTCAGAAGATCAGAAAGAACCAAGCAGGTGCAGGCAGAACACCTCTGCTCATTAATGTCACACACCAGACATCCATGAGGCAGGAGCTGAGCAGGCTCCAGCAGCTGCACATCACTTTGGGTTCCTCTCTGCACAGAGTCAGGCACTGTGTGTTGTTTACAGCCAGTTCAGAAGTGCTGCTCAGCTGTCATGTTCCATTTAAACAGACACACAGACAAACCCCTCCAATCATCACTTCCTGGGAAATTTACACATGCCAAGGTAGAGCCTGCAGCAAGCTTGGGATGATGCTCTCCTCCTAAACTCTGCAAAATCACACGATGCTTGAAGGCTGGAAGGATTAACATCACTGTCATGAAACAGTAAGAGATAAAGACCATCCCTGGCAAGAACACTTGATAAAGAACAGGAGCCTCTCAGACAGACCTGCAGAACAGCTTATGGATCAGACAGCACTACAGTACTGATGACATCACACCTCACAAATTTTGGCATCTTCTAACCAGTAGGTATTAGCCAACAAATGGCTCGTGCTACTCCATGTTCCAGTACAGCAGGAGTCTCCATGTGCAGCATTTCCTACTGGCCCAACACTACTTGAAGAAATCCTTCCAGTGGCCAAAGCTCAAAGGGGCATCATTGCAACTGGAGGTCCAGTGAGCCTGGCACAGTGACCTGGGGCCAGCCTCAGCCACCATTATCTAAGCTCCCTTTGTCCTTTAATTTAGAAGCCCTTCACACAAATTTGAGGCACTTCTTGCTGCTCTGTGTCTCACTCTGGGCCCCACCACCCAGCTCTGCTCTGGTTTTTGGGCAGTACCAGCAGTCAGCACGGAGAGAGACAGCAGGGAACCAGACTCCACATGTCACTGCTGTCACTGAATACTTTCACAAGAAGTTAAACATTTGAACATTATTAAAGAGTTCTAATGCCAAAGATTAAAGTTCTGTCACATATTTCAAAGCAGAACCCATAGCAAAGCCTCTGCCACTCCATCCAACCTCCTTGAGACACTCAAGCCCTTCTACTCACCAAGGCCAGCCAAGTTAAAGGCAGTGCCTCTTAAAAATCTTTACAGAAGTTAAGCAGGTGTGTTCAAACTCTTTGTCCTTGGCTTCACCACCTTCACCTCTAATTTTAAGTAATGGCACTGTTTCCCAGGCAGGCAAAGCTCCCACTGATGTTACCCATCTGTCTCCTTGGATAGCTCTACAGCAGAGCTTCAGCTCTCTGTCCTAACTGCATTTTAGCTGAAAATCCATCTCTGCACACCTTTACACTGCTTCCTCACAGGGCAGCAAGATGGGGAAGAGACAGCAAGCAAGACTGACCTATTTGGCTTGATACAAAGCCCACAAAGTACCAAAAAAAATAAAAAATCAGAATCAGAACAAGTTAAAAGCTGTCCTTTCAAATCACACATATATCTGAGGGTTAAAAGAGACAGGGACATCCAGCAAGCCTGAGGCTACGGCAGGAAACATGAATGCTCTTGTTTTAAAACATGAAATTATCAACAGGGTTTTAAGACCAGTTTGCCCTTAAAAGCAAAGCCCCATTGTCAGCCTGACAGCGTGGGCCTCATCAGCCCCAAGGAGCAGAAAAAGTCATAGCAGCAAGAGTTGTACAACACTAATCTTGGAGCTCCCTTGCAGTGTCCCTCACACAGTGCATGCATAAGCAAATGCTTCATACATGTCTGAACAAAGGGTGGAGGAGAGGCTTTATTTTAGTGTGAAAAAATTATGGCAAACAGAACAATGAGAGGCTACAATTTTCACTGATATTCTTTTCAGGGTACCCTAAAAGAAAAAGGCTACAAGAGAATATGAAAAACAGCTTGTGACTTCTCACAGACAAGTGGTAAAGTTTTATTGTTCTGGCTGTTCCCAGAGACTGCATTAATTTTTACACCCAGAGATATCATCCTTTGTACTGTGCACAGCTCCCAGCACTCAGCTGCTGTATAATAACCAGAGACAATGCTGGGTCCAGCATCACTGGAATGGGCTCTCCAGCAGGCTCTGCCAAAGGTTTACTGCATGCCTGGCAAACAGCATCCCTCCCACAGGGATGATGTCCTCTCCCAGCTGCAGTGGCTTTAGCTCACCAGTGCACCCAGTGATGCCATAAAGCACCCAGGGGGAGTTATTATTTCTGCTGGTATTGTGACCCAGCTACAGATTTCTCATCTGCCAAATTTCCTTGCCTGAAAACAGCTCTGCCTTTAAAGTAAAATGGAAAAGATTGTATAAAGCTTTAAAAGCACTCCTTACATTTCTACACTTCCCCCCCCTTTTCTTACCCAGCACACTTGCTCTATTGAGCAATGCAGGTGTGAAATTATTGGAAGCACTTTGGAACTCACCCTTCCCCAGCTCCCTGCCAGGCACAGCCAACCAGGAGCTGACTGACCATACTGACTGTGCAGGTCTCAGGGCAGAAAAGAAGCTCCAGCAGCCAGAATTTCCATGCTGGACAGTCCTGGCTCAGCCTCATGACATGTCTGTGTCAGCCCTCACTGAGCCCTTTGGGCTTCCCTTCCCTGGTGGTGAAGTTTGGAGACATCCCTCCATCAGCACCACATTCCCTTCTGCAACACACATCCACTGTTCTGAAAGCTGGGCCAGGTGCTGAAGACTGCTCATGGGAAGACCCTGATTATACATATTTGTCATTTTATTTCCAGCAATTTGGGTAAATCCAAGTAAATTCCACAAGATGCAGCAGTGTTCCACAGGCTGGCCATGCCTGGACACAAACTTGGTGCTCCAGAACGACAAAGTTGATTTATTAACTTTCCACAGCTCTTGTCCTGGTCCTGGCTGGGGTAGGTAACTTTCTTCCTAGTACTGGTACAGTGCCCTGTCTGGATTAAGGATGAGAATAATGCTGAGAATGCACTGATGGTTTGGTGGTGGCTGAGCAGCTCTCACACTCAGTCAAGGACCTGTCAGCTCCTCCTGCTGCCCTGCCAGGGGGGATAACTGGGGGGCACAAGGAGCTGGGGTGGGACACAGCCAGGACAGCTGACCAAAGAGAGATTCTAGACCAAATACTCAGTGCATAAATTGTGGGGAAAGCTGGCCAGGAGCTACTCAGGAACTGGCTGAGCACTGGTCAGTCAGTGGTGAGCAACTGTTTTTCATTTGCATCACTTGACTTTCTTGAGTTCTATCTCTCTCTCTTTTCCTTACGTTCTTTTTCAATATTGTCATTATATTTAAATTACTAAACTGTTCTTATCTCAGCCCACTACTCCTCAGTTCTGCCCTTCTGATTCTCTCCCCCATCCCATAGCAAGAGTTGTGGGGGGCTTGGTTGCCTGTTGAGGATAATCCACACCATTCCTGCACCCTCATTTTCCTGCCTTTCAGAAAAATTGGACAGCTTCCTAGGAAGCAGAGACAGGAGCACCACCAACAGCCTCTGGCTGAGCAGCAGGTGCCAGAGCTGCTTTCTGAGAAAATGTCACTGAAAAGCAGCTGGGGCAGTAAAACCCATTTGCTGGAATATTCACTCAAATGTAGACATAGGTATGCTCTTAAATACCCTAGGTGCACAAATATCAAAGGAAAGCAACTGCTGCAATGAAATGATGCTGCTTGGCAATGCACATAATCCAACTGAATAGCAGAAACAGTGCTGCAGGTATGAACACTAAGGAATGCATGGAGATTCACTTATAAATGGAGAATACAAAACAATTAATGCTTTGATCACCTTGTTTGTGATGGTGATTAAAAACCTCCGAAAAGTAGATGTAATTTTAGACTTTTACAAGCATCTTGTAAAAATTATAAATTACTTTATACCAACTAACACACCCTCATGTTGAGTTCTTCCCTTTGCTAAAGTTCTGACAGCATCAGTGTTTTACTTTCATGAAAAGTCAAAAATTTCAACATATTCATGCTACCTTTCAAAGAGCAATCTGAAAAAAATAAACTCAGTATCTTAACTTTACAGAGCAGTTCAGTATTGAAACGTGTTTACCAAACTCTGATTTTTAATGTGCTTTTTTACGTTTAAATGGAGCAACAGCTGTGGAAGCTGCACCACGGGAACGGTAGCAATCCAAAGATGACATAATGGCTTAAAACCCTCAAAAGCTGTAAATCACAGCCACCTCTGGATGTCAGGTCACACAGTGGTCTGCAGAGCAGAGAGGAGAGGAGAACAACACTGAGGTTCTCAGTGAGGCCTTTTTCTTCATTAGACAAAGAATTTTATGTTTTACTGATTTGTCCGTGCTTTTCGACTGCCAGATTCCTCTTACCTTTCTCACCTTGGTAAGAGCCCTTAATTTTTTTTCTCCTGGATTGTAAACCTTGTGTTTGTCTTTAATATGTCATCATCCAACTTGTATCACAGTTCATTTACAACTTTTCTATATTTATAATATTTTTTTTAGCTTGGGGTTTTTTCTGTATTTTTAAGACATACCTTTACCAATTTACTGCCAATTACACTTCCATTTTTCCACTGATAAAGCTGTGAGAAAAGCTTGGATCAGGTCAGAAAGCCTCTCCTATTAGGCACAGATATGGCTTTTGACACGTGCCAACTGCACATTAACAAGGCAACGGTCCCGTGTTTGCATCTTCAGACAACTCCTGCAAATTCCTACTTGCACTTCCACAAGTAGGATACAACACAAATTAGAAGGCATGATTAAAAATTATAATAACAGAGCTGAAACAATATCCTGTTCATCACTCATCAAAAGAAAGAGAAATAACTGCCTTGGGGCTGTAATAAGACAGAAAGTGGGACAGGGAGAGCAGTCCTCCCCAGCAGACTCTGCAGGAAGCATTCCAAACATGACAAATTCACTGTTCACCCAGCAGATGAAGTAATGACACCAGTATTTGTCCATAAAATGTAATTTAGCCAGACTACTCCAATGAAATCAGAAGCTTTAATGCTATAAAACTACAGGGTTGGAATATTTTTACCTTATTAAGGAAGTGGAAGGGGGAACTCATAAGCTTTCATTTTGCCTGAGCTGAACCATCACAGTGTGGGCTTTGTTTTCAGGAGCAAACCACACAGCCCCCAGCGCTAAACAATTTGCGTAATTCCTCCTGAGATGCACACACCTTGCCAAAAGCCTGGTGCCAGGTGTAAAGTCCACACTCTGGGCTTATCAGCACATTAAAATAAAAGCATCTTCCCTCTCAGCCTAACCAGATACCTGAGGGCAGGCATCAGCCTGGATTCCTTGGTGCTTTCTGTCCCTGCCTCATCTTGTCCCGCGCCGCGAGCGCCGGGGTGAAGACATCAAGCCAAAGCTTGTCCTCGTAAAGAGCCAGTCAACAACTACAAGAACATCTGCCAGAAATGCAAGTTTAGGCTTGGTTGTAATACCTGCCCTTAACTCCTGCCAGACATTTATGATGCAACACCCAAGGCATGTTATTGACTTGGTGTCAGTTCCTTTCTTCGTATGAAACCCGAATCCTAAAAACAATTCTTTGGAAATTAAGGGGAGAACTGTACTTGAGTCAAACCAACTCTGAACTTTATTTCAACAAGCCTCAGCAAAAGGCAAACAACAATCCATATGTTTCCATGAATTTGGGAATGACAAAATGGAAACATGTCTTTAAAAAAAAAATATGTGCTCATGCCATGTTCGCAGCTAGAGACTGGGAGAGCACATGAAAGTCCAAAAATAAAACTTGACTAGAAGCAAAAGCAGAAGTTTTTCCTTCTGTCTAAACGAAGGGAAACATAAACAGTGAAGAACCAATAGCAAAATGTCGATTCCATTTTAGCAAGATTTTTAGTGGCATGCCGTAAAAAAACAAGAACAAAATTTATCCTATAGCAAATAGGATATCTTATAATATCCTAAAATATATCCTCTAAAACCACCAAGAGTTCAGAATAAAAGTGCCTTTCTGCACAGCCATCAGTAAAATCACTCATACATGAGATTTCTGAGGCACAAGCTATAAACTGAGAGTCATTTAAAATGCTTTCTGGGTGAGAAGTTACTCTCACACTGGTTTTATATGAAAATATGAATTACTGTTAAGGGACAGCTGCATGGTGCTCTGCCACCCCTGGAGCTCACTCCTCAGCAAAGAGAGCCAAAGGCATGGCTATTAGGCAAATTAGGAACTGTTTAAAGTACTGCTAACCTGGCTGAAAAGGGGCTTCTTTTGGAAAAAAAAATATTTGCAACATATTCAAATAGCAGGGTCAGCATATATTCTTTGTAGAGCTGTTGTGCTATAGCAGCTGCTTATAAATCCCACTAAGTGAGGTAATGTGGCAAACTTCACCTGAAACCAAACCATCCTTTGTCTCCCCGGATGACAGCATTAAATAGGGCAGAAATGGCTACCTGGAGCAGGACTGCTCAAAGAGTAACCTTCTTTTCCTTCTGCCGTTAAAACCCAAATTCAATTAGCTCCTCCATGCTCAAACAGAACTGCTGCTGCTGAAATTGTACTCCAGCAATAATTGCCATCCAAGAGTGATCTAATTATACACAAGTCTCAGTGGCTGCATTCCCACGTTGCTTCCTACAACCCGGATTCACTACAATACAACTCATGAGTGCAAACCACATCGTTTTCAGTCCTTCTCCCTCCAGACTGCACGACTTTATATACCTGCACTGAGAATGGGGTTAGTCTATTAGGAAGCCTGCCATAAAAACCCAAGTTTCTACCTACTGTTAAATACAAAGGAGGAGAAAAGGCACTTCAGCTGCATGTAAAAAACCAGCTAATGGGCTAAGCTATACAAGGGAAAGAAAGTTCTTTTAATTAAGGTACTGGATTAGCATTCAAAGACCAGCTTTGCTTCTTGGCTCTGTCACCAGCTTCCTGTGTGACCCAGGGCAAGAAATTTCATCATTCCACAGCTTGGGTTTTCATCTCTAAAATGGACAGTGACATTTCCCTCTCCTGGCCTTGCTGTATTTCTGTTGTAAGCAATTCCTGTGTGCTGGCATGTTGCCCTGGACAATAAGTATCCAATATTAATTGAAGCCTCTGTGTGGTACTCTAATAAAAAGCTAAAATCGACTAGTCTCCCTTTCACAGCATCCTGGTGGAGTTCTGTATCACCACCATTTGCCACTACTGCAAACACATCTGAGTCCCTGAGCAAAGCCCTGCTTCAATCCCCACTTGGAAATGGAGAAGGAAGGAAAAAGCCATTGATTGGGGTATCCCAAACATCCAAAGAATAACTTTGTCCAGCACAGAACATCCTGGCCAACTTGAATGGGCCATTCCCTGCTTACACAGTCACTGTGCACAAGTATCCTGTGCAATAGAGGGGCTGCCAATGACTTGCTGGTTTTTTTTTCTTCTTTATTTTCTACTCTCACTGTTAAAAAAAAAATCAGTGCAAGGGTTTTGCCAGGTCTGTAAATTTGAACAAGACCATCTGAGCTGACTCCTAAGAGTTCTTGCAAGTAATTACAAGGTAAAAATGAGAATACTTCACACCTACATTCTGACTGAAAACTTCTCAGCCCTGCTGGCTCCAGGCTTTTAATTGTCAAAAGAGTTCAAGGTTTGGAAAGTTATTGGCATATTCCTAACTAGCATTGTGTCACTATTTGGCACGATTTTTGCTGGGATACCTCCCAACTCTGTGACATAATCAGAGGGTTCTCTACATTACACCATATAGTCAGATGCTCATGTTAGTGTAATATGTTACCATGTTTAATACCATTTGCTATTACTTACACTTAATCAGCTCTGGAACCAGTTAAACCATATAGGAAAAGTAATTTCAGAGGCTTTCAACTGACAGTTTTCTACACAGAACTTGACCTAAAATTACGACCTGAAGTTCATAAGATGCAGTCTACGTAGGCAATTGCCTCTAAACAAACATTCATAACTCTCCACAAGCCTGTGGGAACTGAAAATTCATATGAAAACAGAAAAAGGGAACTGAAAAGTCATATGAAAACAGAAAAAAGGGCATAAAGTTAACTCTGTAGAACTGTCTCAACTAGAAAAACTGTCAGAGTTTCCCCTTCTGGCCAGCCTTAATTTACTGCTTCAGCAATTTTATGCTCCACAATTACTGCAAACCTCCAGCCACAGAGGAATGGCTGAGTGCTCCAACATCAACCCCCCCTTTAGGTTAAAATCCCAATTTCTTGAGAGATTCACACTAAACTCTACCCAAGGTGCACATTCCCATGCACAGGTTTTCAAACAGACTCACAAGTATACCCTTGAACTCATCAAAGGAAATTTTTAAAAAAGAATGGTGAAAAATACGAAGTATGCAGGACTCCAAAACACAGGCTGTGACTTGCAAAAATAATTTTGGACTTCTGGTTTCATTTCTTACAGGACACAAGCAGGGTCCTCTGGGTGCCATCAGCTGGGTACCCCAAACCTCTCATCACTTTTGAAAACCTCATTATTTACTTTCCTGCCTCTCTATAGGAAAGGACTAGACATTTAAATAAATGACATAATCCTTACTACCATTCCATTCATTCATGAAGGTCGCTATAATTTACTGCCAGGAAAAATAAACTTCTGCAAAATAGTCCTCAATGCAAGACATTCAAAAGGCTCAAAGCAGGAGAGGAGGTGAGAGGGCTTCTAACAAATATTTGCTCAAGTGACTGCATCATCCATGAACACATTTGCTAGGAAAAAAAAAATGGGTGAAGAAATTTATGGTCAACATGAAACACGCCAGGCTGGGACAGGAAAACGAAGAGAGGGTAGAGAAGGGGAATTTTTAACCAGCTCCATTGCAGCAAGGAAAGGTTTTTAGAGCCTGGCAAGCCCCTGCAGGCAGCCTGAGCCCTGGGTGAGGTGGCCAGCAGAGGACCACACCATGCAGAACACAGCTCACTACAACAACTGACACCCATCCCCGGCAGCCGTTGCTGCTGCACCCTCCATAAATTTTGTTTAAACAAGTGTTCAAACAAAAATGGCTTTGCCAGCTCACCTCTTCCATACCCAGAGCTCACTCACCCTGTGACAAAATATTGCCAAGGCCATGAAAATCCTCACTGCTTTCAGTGCTGACTGCCCACACTCAAGTACAGGTGAGCTGGGTGGTTCATGGGCTCTGAAGGACGAGGGCTGGTGGTGGGGCTCTGCTCTGATGGCATCCTCAGCCCAAAGTGATCTTTCTCCTCCCCTGCTCCACAAAGGCTAGCTCTCCTTGGCATTTTCACGGGCAATGTTTTCCTTTTGTGCCACCCAAGAAGCTGGCACTTTGTTTTCTCTTGGATTTGGGTGCTTATGCAGATTTAGGTGGTCTCAGATGAAACAAGACACTACTTTTAAAGGCCTTCCAAAACAATGCAAGGGATATATTTTTACTCATGTCAAACCAATCAAGAACTAGGGAAATTAACATTTTGTCACCATTTAAGTCCTATAAGCCCTTACAGTAAGATATAACACTTACAGTAAGGTATTCCACAAAGAATCTATGGAGTTGGGCTGACTGTTACCAGCCAAAGTAGCATACAATAATCAAATTAATTTTTGCTTTCAGTAGTGACTGACCAGAAGTCCTATTCACAGAGGCTGTAATGCTCAGATCACCTCACAAAGGTGGAGAGAGCAAGCCCACTCAAGACATACTTCAGAAACCATGGCTCAGATCCCTAAAGGTCCTACAAGAAAAGCCACACTGGTTATTTTGGACAGCAATGCCTCCAGAGTCAATAAAAGTGCTCACACCCATCCAGGCTAATCAGCAAGACTAGAGGTGAACAGAAACTATTCCTGAGATTTCAAGCTCTAATTTAGCTAACCACTTAAATAAATATCTGTAAGCCTTATTAAAGTCAACAGGATTTAGGTATTAATAAGGTAATATTATTAAGCCTGTGTTTAATAGTCCTGAGTAATCACAGCTTTGCTACTACTTAAAAATTCACACAGCTGTTTAGAATTTGTCCTCAGGTAAAACACTTCTGAATTTTTATCATCTGTGTTTTGGGGACTGCTCAGAGCCCACCCAAAAGGCTCCAGTCATATTTCTGTTAGACTGCTGTGAATGCAAACTGCCCTTCCTGAAGCTCCAGATCTGCTCTAGCTGCAAAGTCAATATCTAGCTTTTCATCAAAAAAAAAAAAAATCATTTCAGCTATAATACTGTAATAACAGGACTCTAAAGGATTGCTTGACAGTTTTCATTACTGCAGTTATTAAAGTCTGTGTTAGTACAATTGTACACGTAATAAATAAATTGTAATACTAACGATTAAAGTTGCATCAGCATGTATTATTTGGTCGTCATGGCAAACTTGTGGGTGGATATTGCACATGGATATTACACTTTTTGCCAAGGCAGTGGTAGATTAATCCTACAGGCACGAGTGAGACAGATGAATATATAAAGTTATGAAGCAATTGGCTGTGCAGTGAAATCTTATCTCTTGAGTACTGCGAAATCATCTCCAAAGTAAACGCAGAACGGATCAGCTCAGCTCCAAAAGCTTTCATAGAGAAAGCCCTCAGTGAAAAACAGTGTCCTGCCCATGAGAGCTTCACTTACCGACCACGTCGAGGTGGTAGGTGTGGTTGATGGACCCGTACTGGTTCTCCACTATGCACGTGTAGTTCCCTTTGTCTGACGGCACCACGCTCTCCATGATCAGGCTCCAGTGCTGGTTACGGACCTGTGGGATGCAACCAGACAGGTTGGGATCTTCTCAAGCGGAGTTTTACCCTCTCCCCTTTCCAAAAGAACTGTGCCTGAATAATTATCCTCATGTAATTCACAGCTGGAAGCCTCTTCTGGGCTTGTCTGACAGTTCTGGATGCTGAAATGATTTATGCTTGATTCAGGACAGCACGGCTGCAGAGTGAAAGCTTTCACACCCTCTGCCATGAATCTACCTGGCCCCTGCTCCAAGCACAGTCCTCCCAGCACATCTCAGTCCTCCCAGGCTGAGCAGGATGGCACCAATTAGCAGCAGCTGTCTTACTGGGCTTTACCTTTCAATCCACTCCAAAGTGGACGAACATCCTCAGGCTATTCCCCATCTGTCTCCAAACAGGCACCTGGTAATAACTACCCAGCAGCAAGACAGGATGGATATGATCCCCAAACATCCAGGTCTTCATCCTTCCTAAAAGCTCACTGACACAGCTCACATTTTAAAGAAACTGAGGGGTGATGTTTGGGATTCCTCCCAAACACCTCCTGCTGCTCTGGGGTACCCCAAGAAAACATGAATCCTAGAATCATGCTGCATCACGCAAAATGCCTGAAAAAAATCCTCATGGAAACAGAGCATAAGGATATACATTTATCTTACAGAATCCCTCTCAGACAGAATTTATTAAAGGTACTGATTCTGTTCCCGTTTGAACTCCAAGGGAGCACTGGCTTTGGTCTCACAGAAAATAGGATCCAGCCCTGTACTGGAAGGATACAGAGCCATCCTGTACACATGTATATTTCCTGCACCAGAAGTTGGCTCCCAAAATGACCTTTTGCTGGCTATGGACTAATTCCTTGTTTTAGCATTACATTTTTGACAAAGTGCTCAGAAAGCTTAACATTCTCTGTAGCTGCAATGTACAATTCTTCAATTGCAAAGTACATATTTCAGCAAATGGAATAAAACACAACCTGCTACAGTCATTTTAATCAGCCAAATGGAAAGCACTAATTCAGTGCTGTACACCAGAAAAATTTATGGACCATTCAGTGACACTTCCAGTAACCATACATTCTTAAAACACCATTACAACTATAGCTATGAAATCCTGCATCGTGCCTGACTATTTTGTAGGTCCTTATCCAGCAGAAAAAGCTGCACAGGGCCACATCCCAGTGCCAAGAGCACTTGCTGGAGGTAAAAATGCCTTCAGCTCAAAGCTTGGAAGAGAAGTTCTCTCTATAGGCAGCTCCTGGCTTTCCCAGTTTCCCCAGCTAGTAATTATCTCAATAGCTGGATATGTCTCTTATTGCTCAGTTGTGGACTAACAATATTAGCTAATGACTGGCCATGTGGGCTTTGAAAAGCAAAGAAAGTGTGGGCAAGACTCCAGCAGGAGAAGGTGCTAAGCTGATGTCAGTGAAATGTGTGACACAGCCTCAAAATCTCCAGCCCAAACTTCAGGCTTCTCTCCTCAGCCTCTCGTGTTGATGGTCAAACAATTATAGTGGTTTATCAAAACGATATCTTGATTTTTCTTCACACTGTGAAGAGCTAAGGGATAAGTTTCTAGAACTAGAAAGACTTTATCTTGTTGTTCTGACTTTCAGCAACTCTTAAAGTCAAAGTTTGGGTCAGGAAGAGCTGCTGTCATAAACTGTTGGTAAATAACAAATACAGCAGCTACATATTTTGAGTATTAAATACTTTGTGATTTATTTTGAAGGACACTCGGTCAAAGTGACCCAACTTTCTGCCATTACAAGTTAAACCACACTTCTGAGAATCAGAGAAAGAGTTTTTAACCAATCTGACTGTAAAACAGGAAGAACAGATCACAGTTCCACCAAAGTTAAAACAAATAAAAATTGTAAACAAGCTGCAGGTAATTAATTTGACAGGAAAACACAAGAAATTGTTTATGTTCAATAAGAAAACATAACTTACAGCCACAAGTGGATATACTGGATGGGAATATTAAAAGTGTTTGTGCAATTCCCTTTCTTGTAACCCCATGGACAGAGATAATATCTTTATAACAAAACAACAGCTTAAGCCACTTTGGGTTAAGCTAAACAACTGCTGCAGAGGTCCAAAGCAGTTATGACACATTGTCAGACAACTGGATTTATGTCAGGGATCTGGATCCAACGAGATTGTTGGCTTAGTGCTTCGTGCAAGCAAGTGCAGCATTGCAAAGTCCTGGAAAATTCCCCTTTGCTGGGGATGAGCAGCCTCTTCTCTCACTGAAGATTTCCAAATTCAACATTTCATTCTCAGGCTTGCAACAGTCCAGCCACATCCCTGCACCCACACAACTTGAAACACAGGCTTAGACAATGTGGCCTTTTCATGTGAAATGCCACATCCCTCAGTCCAGGTGTTTTCCTGACTAGTTATGGACACTTCTAGCACTTTACTGGGGAGGAAATCTTCTCCATCAAGGTTTTAACCATTCCTCCAAACAATCTCTCCAAAAGATTCCATTTTTAAACTGAATTATCAGTATCAAATGCATACAAACTGCAGTCTTAAGTTAGAGCTTGGAGGTGGGAAATAAACTGGAATCAAAATGCCAAGGAAAATTGGTCAGAGAACTGGGAAAGGGCAAGGAATTTTTCATATAAACTTTTTACTTTTGGAGTATCCCATAAAGAACAGTGGACAGTTCTGTTCAGTCTTAAAATGTGTGTCTTCACTGGAGAGATAATGTCATGAAAAGTTGTCATTTAGCTAAAAATGGATCAATTTTAAACTCATTTCAAAGGAAAGAAGGATTAGAAATGAAAATACAGCTCTCCACAAAAGCAGCACAGTTCAGACTGTGAGAGGTACTGCTCAGACAGAGAGAACAAGTACAGAACACCCCTGGCAAAGGCCATAGGCCTGTGCAGTTGTTCCTGTGATGATAAATTTTCTTACTCTGTATTTACCTGGCTGAATTTAAATGTGTTTAAGACAACTGCAGTGATGAAGCTTATCCAAATGCACAGGTGCAAACACACACATGTTAATGCTTAAACAGTCCCAGCTGATAGAAGTGCATTTGCTTTCTGGGTGGTGTACAGGAAAGAAAAGGCTCCTGTGGTCTCAGAGAGGATTTAGATTATCAACTCAAAGAAAATATAAATTGCCTCTAAAGGCACAAACAAGAGTTATCATTACTTCAAAAAATCAGAGTAAAAAGGATTTAGATATTCAATAACTGATCCTGTTCTCCTTATTTTAAGGAAGTTGGGTATATCCCGAAAGATCATAAAAGGATCAATTTTGAAATTCACCACCCAGAATTAGTCACAGCGCAGGAATTCCGCCCTGGAAGCTATCTTGGCCAGAACATACACCCTCCTGCTAGCCTGCCTGAGTGCAAATTGACTCAAGACATTCCCCAGCCACAGGGACAAAGTGCTACAGGCCACTATCTGATTTTGATAAAAACAACACACCAAGGGATTTCTCAGCTCTCAGCAGGAAAGAGGCAGCTGAAGGATTACTGGGAAGCTTCACGTGTTCTTTCCCTTCCCTTTGTCCCTTAAGGCTTCAAGGGATGATTGTCTCTTCTGTCAGATATAGCCAGCTTTGGATCCAGCTATTCTATCCCAAATATTGTGAGTATCTCCAGCAAAAATGCCTTGCAGAAAGCAACACCCAGATTCAAGACAAGCTAATGTGCAAGATTCAGCATGAGCTGCTGTGACACCTGGTTAAACACAGGCCAACACTGAGAGATTCAGTCCTTCCTGAGGACTCCATTAAAAGTTCATTGGCATAGTGGTGTCAAGAAAACACAGTTCTCTCTATCCTAGTAAAAATCTTGCATGAGCCCACAGTGACTTCATCCTGCCCCTCGAACAGATGAGGACACCGCTCAAAAAAAAATCAGCTCTGGAGTCCTCACTCTTGAACACCCATTCACTGGGAACAAGCTCCCATCTTCAAAGACGATTATTCAAAATGACAGAATATAGAATACACACGGATTTGGTTGATTTGACAATGTAAGTAAATCCTACAAGATAATATAAAACTTAATCTCTTTATGAGCAACAAGAAAGTCTGAAATCCTCAGCTGTGTGCCCTCTTTTTTCCCTTTGGACTAAAGAGATAGAAGTTATGATTTAGAATTAGAGGTACAGACTTCACAGGTATCCAGCTGGCTTCAGGAGCAGGCATCTGTGGTTCCTTCCCAGAGTACATACATACCTAGGAAACTGCATAGATTTAATACACAGGACCAAAAGTTTAATTTGTGCCACTTAATGGGCGCAGCTCTAAATGATCTCACCCAGCTCCCTAACACTAGCAGTGCCAGCACAGAGCTCCACACGAGCTGATTTACCCCACCAAAGATCGCCCTCCCAAAGCAGACACCAGGTACCTCCATCCTGCCTCTCCAGACACACATTTTCCTTCATGGTCTTCAAGAGTGATATCTTCATTTCCCCTTCATCAGATGCAAAGTGTTCAAAATAACAGCCTGGTTACTACCAGAACAGTTACTATTATTTTCCAAGACAGGATTAGTTTGGTTAGGGATTTTTTTTTTCCTTAATTGGTGCTTTTTTTATTTTTAAAAAAGCACTGAGAAGGGCAAAAATCACTGAATGGGAGCCAATTCGTTAACACTCCACAGCGTTATGAAAGGCAGAAGGTGTTGCCAGGTGTACACTCACAAGCAAAAGAAATTTATGGTGTAAGCAAACATAGATGGAAAAGTCTACTTACATAATTAGTGCTCATGCAGGGAGACTTTCTGGGCTCTGCTCTCTGCTAACACAAATGTTGGAAAAATTGACACTTTCTACAGTAAATCCAGCTAGAGAGGAAAGGAGACTGAGGCTTGTCCTCCTCTGCACTGGAAAACAGATTTTTTGCACCGGGCAGGACCTGAATCAACAGCTCAGAAAGCAATGGCTCAACCAAGGCAGCCCCCAAAAACACTGCAACCGTGGGGGCAAGGCAGTGGTGCAGGGCTGGGGGGGCAGCCTCAGAACTCAGAACTGAGCTCTGTCTAGCAAAGACAGTTAACTTGTGTCTAACAACCATTGCAAACTGCTCGGAGCAGCTCAGCACAAGCTCCAGGATGGGGATTCCAACCCTGACACAAGGGGACTGCCTCAGAAACTTCTCTTCCTGGGGGAGGAGCTGCCGAGGCGTTGGGGACATGAGGAAACTGCTGAGAGAAGACCCAGACAGGAGGTGAAGGGGAGTCAGCAATGGCCATGCTTGAACAGCAATTTGCCACCAAAGTCACGCATTCCCAGTTCCTTGGAGGAGAGGGATCAGATGACCGAATCCTGACTTCTGACCTGACCTAGGCAGATACCACGAGGTTAAAGGTCTGTGCACTAACACAGAGCAAGCTGGCCTCCCTAAAACTCTCTCTTAATCAGTAACCACCAACTCAGAGTAAGACATCTAATCTGAAGCTATTTAAAATTCAAACAAACCCTTCCAAGTAATTGCTGTTACTTTCCCCTCAAATTCTTCTTCCCATTTCAGTTTCACAGGCCATAAACTCTATAGAAAATAATAACTTCTGACTTCCAAGGCTTCCTTTATTAAACTGCCTTACACTCACCAAAGCGGATGGCCGTGTTTTTAACAATGCAGCCAAAAATGAATAGAGCAAAACAGTCTTAATGTGCTTTGCTAAGTCAGTCTTTAGTTTTCCAAAGACGTCTCTATAAATAATCCTTAGCTGCACTGCTAGGCTAGATGCTTAAATTTCAGGAAAAAAATAAATAATTAGTGCTCAGTAACCGCCAAAGAAGCCACCCACCCTTCCCCAGAAGAAAACAACCACCTCTTTTTGCTTCCACATTTGATCCAAGGCCATTAAAATATTTTCTGTCAACTTCAGCAAGTTACTGGTAGGTTTTTGGATTTTTTGAGAGGGAGGAGGGCTGGTTTTGGGTTGTTTGGTTGGGTTGGGTTTTTTTTTAACAGCTTTGGTCAAGAAGAGAAATCACCACATGCCATGGTGAGCCCTTACCTTGTAGCCGCCAATGCGATGCTCCTGCTTGAATTCCTTCCCGTTTTTCAGCCAGCGCATGGTCGGCGTGGGGTTGCCCATGGCCGGGCAGCGGAACTTGACGGTGTTGGCGGCCGGCACGGCGTGGAGCCTCTTCTCCATCTTGTCCGTGTGTGTCCAGTAAGGCGCCCCTGTTCCAAAGGGACACATCCAGAAGCGTCAGCACTTGGAAACTGAGCTCCCCCTCCAGCCCCTTCCATCGGCGTCGAGAGCCGCAGGAACCGCTTGAAGCACGGTTAGAAAAGAGCACACGCCTGGAGATCAGCTGCTGCAAGTGTCAGCCAGGGCTTTGCAAACAGCTCAGTCTGCAGCTCTGGGTATTTAATCTGTGACAAAATTCCAATAATTAACCACAGACAACTTTTGTTTTGCGTACGTCAAGTGAGACACAGGGACCGGGTTGTCATCAGACACTTCGGACCTCAAGATGAGTTACTGAGATGGTTCAAACTCAGAATTTTTGGCCCTCAGCTGTGAAGCCAGACAGACCAAGACAGAAGATGTTTGGAAGCATCAGCTCCTTCCACTTCTGTGAGAAGGGGGATAAAAACACCCACCAGTGTGACAGCAGCTAAAGCCTGCAGTGTGTGATGCCAAGGTGAACTGTGCTGCTACTGCCATAGAAACAACAGAAATTTACAAATGGAACATATTTCTGAAATCTTAACCTCCTCTCTTGGAGGAAACCAAACGAGTAAATGTGGATCAGCAAAAATCATTTATCATTTTGGAGGGGTTTCCCACGCTAATGAGCTTCCCGAAGTCCAAAGGGTCAGTGACATCCAAAAGCATGGCATAAAATGAGAGTGCCTCTTTCTCAACACACATTTTCTGAGGTGATCATTTTCCCAGACCCTGACATGGCTCTCCTGGCTCTCGCTCACTCCTTGCCATGCCCTGGCCCAGCCTGTGCCCACATGAACATCGTGAGAAGCACATTTGTCATGTACCAGCAGAGGAAATACAGCAGAAAAAACAAAATTTACAACTGCCCATATGTTTTTACCCTCACAGAAGTAAACTTGGATACACAGACCCACAGTTATCCCATGCTCTGGATCCTTGCACCACTTCATGTACATCTCTCACCAACTTCATGGCATTGCTTCAGTCATCTCACCATAACAGTTGTTTTTTTAAAGTTAAAGATTCAAGATCTATTTAATAGTAGGAAACATTAATTTCTTTAACAATGGAGTTTTCCTGAAGCAAATCAGATTAGCGTGGAATTTTTAGGGCTAGAGGGGTCCAGAAAAATAACTCCATTTCTCTCAGCCCTGTTTCATTTCCTTCATTAGCAGGCCAACACTCCACTATAAATAAATTCTTCCGTTCCTCAAATATTTATAGCAGTTCTTACAATCAGTGCAAACTCAGAAATCCTGCTACCCCCCCTCTCTAAATAAAAATACAGCTGGACAGAAAATACAGGAATAAATCTTTTAACAAAGTCTCTCTCAGTATAAAGAAAACATTCTAAAAGCAAGTCCTATAATGATGCTATGAACGATAAGTGTTTGGGTTTTTTTTTTTTTGCCCGAAGTGGCAATTAGTGTTAAAATTAATGAAGTAGAAAAGCAAAGCAAATTTATGCATGTAATCAAAATAGAAAATCAAGTAACTATTGAAAATTTAACTGCAACACTGAGAAATTGTTACACAGACTAAAGTGAATTAGGGATGCAAGGAAAATCACTGTTAATATTATTTGCTAAAAGCAGGATCACATTAAAACAACAGAAGACTTTAAACAAAGCCAACTGGAGGAATTAACTGCTACACACAAAGGCCAAATTACATTACAAGTACACCAGGCAAAGGCAGAATTACATGCTGGTACTGAGGGATTAAAAAGCTGTTTTCCCTGGACTGCTCAAAAGTCTTCCACAAGGCAACAACTGCTGGGCCCAACTTGCAGCTCCCACAAAGTCAAAGCGAAGTGGGGCAGGTCAAAGACAATGAACCATCCAAGCCAGCACCCCAGCCAGAGCAGAGGGCTTGCTTTAGCCCCAGGTGGGCACTGCCAACCCAGCAACTCTGCAGCCAGCAGGGTCACTTCTCACCACATCCATCACACCAGCCTCTCTCGCAGTACAGAGCACAGAGCTCTCATGCAGCCACTGGCCAGCACAGCCTCTGAGCCACGAGCTCCACAGCTCACCCACGGCAAAGCTGCCCTGCAACCCCCAGGCTGGAAGGGCCAGGCTCTGGGAAGCTCCCACCAGGCTGCAGAGTGGGAGCAGGGCACTGGAGTCAGTCAGGATGCAGCCACCAGCAGCTCCCCCAAACAAGGCTGCTTCACACAGCCAGGTTTGTACTGTTATGGTCCAGCCCATCCTCCGGTTTTCCTGAAAATAACTATCCTTTCCACCAACAACCTGCTCCTGGAAATGCTCCAATACAACAAATGAACAGAGGGAAATCTCTGACAGAGACGGGTGCAGAAATGAGGCCAGGGAGATGCAGGCAGGATTGAAGAGAAGCAGCTCCATTTTGTCCCACAGGAGGGGAAAGGAAACACCCCAGAATGGGAGAAAGGTCTGTTTGGAAAGCTTCTCCTCACACAACCCTCAGCATAACCTGCAATGCTCCTAAATGACAAGTCAGCTTGCAGAAAAACATGCAGACATCACATATGGAAAGCACCATCTGAAAATGCTTCAAGACATCCTACATCTGGCAGCTCCTCAGCATGTTCAAGGAAAAGAGGAAAAGGCAGCAACATCCACAAACCGTCACACTTGCCCTCAAATCGTGCTTCCATTCAGTGACTGATCTGATTAACACACAGCATTCTTCTTTATAGATTAAATCATCATAACCTAAAACACCTTTTAGTGCTTCTATTTGTCTTGAGAGGAAAAACACCAAGCTTCACTAAAACCAATAATGAACACAGTTAATGAGTACACACCACCAGGTGCTGACTGCTCTCATCACATCCCATCACTGCCACCAGGACAGGTGAAGTAGGTGGCACCACTGCTAAAAGTTCACAGCAACCACAGGGCAGACTCCAGCATGAAGCAGCAAGGAGCAGCAGGGGAATGGGTGGGAATTGCTCAGAGTTCTCATTAGTAAAGAAAATATCCTGCTGACCCACACTGCAAAGACATTACATCTAATCAGCCAAATCTCCTGCATGTGAAATTGAAATTAGAAAGCCCAGGGGACCACTTCACTTCAGGACTCTTCAGTTTTCATTTGGACTTATCTAATACAAAGAAACACAAAAGTAGTCAACTCCAAGCCTGCCTGACAAGAACCTCAAGCAGGCAATAGAGTGCCATAAGTGACCACATCAAACCCCTCCAAGGTTTTCAGCACTATTGTATTTGACCTTTAATTAAAAAACACTTCTAGGCAACATCCAATTTTTGCTGCTCCCCTGAGTGGGTTTCCACTCTACAGGATTTGATGAATTTGAACCTTGTTTCATCCTTTCTGAAACTCTTCAAGGCATGAAAGGAACAGCATGTGGATTACATTTAGATACTTTTTGTTCTTGGTGCCAATTTACCATTGCTTGGCCCAGAAGAAATTGTTTAAAGGGCGATAAGAAAAAAAAAAAAAAGTCATAAAGCCTCCAGTTGCCTGACCAGAATTCAAGGCAGAGCAGCAGCATCTTCAGGGCTACCCAGAGGTCTACAGAATAAATTAGTTGGTGGACTTGACTGCAACCACCACAACAGCTGCTGCCTTGCCAGCATCAGATCAGGATTATAGAAATCCTTCAAATTAGGGCTACCTCTCAAAATCACAACAAGGACAAGGCAGTAAAGTGCCAGCAATGTCTTTTCCACTGCTGCCAGAATGATGATCAGCACTTAAGCTTGTAAAAGAAAGTCCTTGGAGATGACCCTCCAAGAACCAAGCTAAAGTCCATCTTTAGGGTAACAAGGGGGAAAACTCGAGTTGCCAACAGAGGCATTTTGTGGAGAAAGGGGACTGTTTTGCAGTGGAACCAATCCTGCACCTTCCCCACGAGCACTAATCCCTTCAACAAAAGCTGGAAGTAATAAAAAGCTATTCAGGATGCAGTCTGGAACAAATCTACCACAGTGTTTTTTTCAGACAGTTGAAGTATCTGTCAAGCTGAAGGGACAGCAAACACAGAGTGAAATCTGCTCTGCGTGCCTCTTACTGAAAAATACACACAGGGCCAGTGGTTGAATGCACGTGGGTACACACCAGTGCCCTCCTCCCGCAAGGAAGAGCTGCTCCTCACATCTACAGAGTCACCTACAGCCTCCACTGACTTCAAGAGCAACCATATTTTCTGGGCAGCCTTGAAAACTACACTAGATTTCCTCAACAGCCTCTCCACCTGCATTTGGAAACCTTGGCCTCTGAAATGTGTGTTTGCAACAGAGGAAAAGAAATAAAACAGCTTAAAAGAATACTTAGCAGTGTAAATAAAACAGCTCTAAAAGGTTTGTTTTAGTTTTAAGTATGCAGGAATGAGAATGCCAAGGTTCAGCTTCCTGTTGAAGGCACTACAGCCATTTCCTGCCTCATCTCATCATAATTAACATGCCAAGACAGCTGGACTTTATCAGAATTGTTTCATCAAAAAGCAACAACCTTTGAAGACTATGGCCTTTTGTTTCCATCAGTAAAGGCATAACCAGGCCAATTTCCATTGCTTATCCTTAATGATCACAGCTATAATTTGTATGTAAATTATCAGTTAAATCATTTGAGATCTGCAAAGCTCAAACCATGACTGAGGAAACACTTAAAAGACTTCTGTAGAAGAGCAGCAGCCAGGGACTATTGTGAGGTCGTGGACTTTGCCAGGCTCAACATCCCACAGGCAGGGAAGGAAAGGGCATTTGGCCATTGTGTCCACTGCCTGCTCCACAGCACACCCAGGGAAGACGGCTCCTGGTTCACTCCTCCATCTGCTTTGTAACGCAGTACCTTCAATTACATGTGGCCTCTTGGATGTGATAGAAAATTTGGAAGAGGAAAGGAAGGCTTACAAGGCACACCACACCAAGCCCCACCCCTGACCTTCACATATAACTTGCCAAATCACAACCCTCCTTCAGCAGCCCTGTATTAATCCAAGGGAGTTACTGTGATGCAACTTTTCACTGAACACGGAATGCTTGAAGGGACACGGTGCCGTGACCCTTCAGCCATCCTGCTGCTTCCAGCTCACACCGGGAGGCTCTGCTGCTTCCTCAGCAGACAGTGGGCACCTATTAAAGAGCAATCCAACAAGCAGTTGCTTGTGGAATGCTCTGCTCAGGCCCAAATTTGCCTTTTGCAGTGTCCTCTCCTCCATCTCCACGGCTGCGCTTTCCCCACCATCCGCGATGTTTGAGCGTTCACGCCTCAGAGGAATCTTTCACTCAGAGCAGGGAAAGCGTGCTGGCCCCTGCTGCAGCACACACCCCTGTCCCAGCAGATGGACGCTGTCAAGGGCCTGTCACCAGCTCCCCAATCAAGATTGATTAACAGTAGCTTGAAGTGATAGCTCGTTTTACAAGAACGTCATTAGCACAACCGCTGGGCACTGCTCCCTGTGGCTGGAAGGGCAGGAATCCTTCTGAGGCCATTACAGAGCACAGCTGCCTTGAGAGCAGGTCCTTCACTTCTCCCAAAAGCCATTTATGCTCACAGTGAATCACCAAAGCCACCACTGCAGACCAGAAGCACAATTGTCACCGAAAATATCACAAGCCCTTTTCTGACCAACAGCAGTAAAGCTTTAAGGAGCAGCAAACATCAGAAATGTTTCCTAACAGGAATTTCTAACCATGGCTCCATTTCAGGGCAGAGCTAACACCGCCTGGATTGGTGGGTTTTGCCTAGACAGCCTCTTTTAAAAGCAGTGTCCCTTTTCCAAGCTCTCCAATGCTCTTTGCCACTGCATTCCTCTGTCAGGGCAGCCTCCAGCTGCCTGATCTCAGCCCCTTCCAGAGGCACCTGTGCATCAGCCCGGGGTTAATCACACTAACAGATGGCAGAGGCCAAACAGGCAGCTAGGAACTTATATCACTTTAAATAGCATCTAAAGTTTCACAGCTTCAGGCCAGGGGCAGCCACACACAAAAGGCACTAAATGGAGCAGCCAACACCAGGCTGGTGCCTTCTCACCTGAACAAGAGCTCCAAGCTGCAGTGCAGCTGCCAGCTCCCGACCAGGCAGAGCAGCACCTTGCCCACTGTGGGTGCTGCCCACTGACATCTTCCCCAAAGGATTTCTGTGCTCTCTCTGTTAGTGACTTTACCAAGCACCAGTGACTGCAAACCACCAGTCAGCGAGGGGGTTTTGCAACACTGCACTGGGGCATCAGGAGCCAATATGAATTTTTTTCATACTTTTTTTTTTCCTCTTAGAGAGTGCTCTATTTAGAGCTTATTAATAGCTTTGTGAATTCTCTAAAGGGACAAAGTTTAACGCATTCAGATAGGTCTAAGACTCTTTCAGCCCATTTTCATCACACATAAGTAACATAAAATGTGGGTTTAGCACTGAATCGCCTTCTTTGCAACAAACCTTAAGGTCCTTTGCAGACAAAAGAACCTCATTTTCTCCAAATTCATTCTCCTTGACGAGATTTCTGCTGAGATTAGGGGTTGAAGGATTTTCCTCATCACAACTTAATCTTTTTTTAAAGTTTTCATACCACCTTTTAACAAAATGAGCTGGATCTTTGTTTCTTCTGTTGAATTTCTGCTCAGGTTCAAGAAAAGTTAGTTCATCTGTGAGAGGCTAAACCAGACAAAGACCAAACTTCGAGTCAGAAAGAAAGGAAACTGCAGAAATGCCAGGAAGAAGGGAAAAAAGAAAGTACAGACCAGAAAAGCACATTCAAAAGAATATTAGTTTATTTTTATTTTTCTTTTCCAAGTTACGAGCTACATGAAACAGAAAACAGAGGAGGACAAAGATTTGACAGTACATGCAGTTAACAATCAGGAAGCTCCGAAGACAGGAGTGCAAGAGATGGGACATAATTTTCCACGTGGATCTTGCTAGTGACTTCTGGCAGTTTGCTGTTACTTACTCATCTGGTTGCTGTCATTCACAAAGTCCTCGGACCCATCATTGTCATCTTCATCATCCCCAGAGGAAAGAGCATCTGCACATTAAAAACAACCAAGTCTTTAAACCAGCTATTTTTTTTTTTTTACAGAAAAACAAATTGATAAGCTACATCTTAGGCTGTATCTTAAGAAGAACAAGTGTTTATGTTAGTTGTGCAGAAGCTAGAGAAAAAGAAAATCCAGCCACAAAATGTGCTACAAAACTAGCTAATAGTCCTGAAGGGCAACAGAGTTTCCCAAGGGAGTTTGCTAATTGCAAAAATATCTTTCTGTTTAATATTTTAACTTCTGTTACACAAATGCAGCTGAACAGAACTGAGCATCTACAGAACAATTTACCTCTAAACTT
Organism: Euphonia xanthogaster; assembly: GCA_034509185.1. Taxonomy (NCBI): domain Eukaryota; kingdom Metazoa; phylum Chordata; class Aves; order Passeriformes; family Fringillidae; genus Euphonia; species Euphonia xanthogaster. The sequence goes on from JAYDZK010000271.1 coordinate 29,397,850, forward strand.
GCAGGATATAAGAACACATTTTCCTCTTCTGGTGCAGGGACAAAAATCTGTATTCATTCTACTGGCTTTATCATCATCACAGCAACTCTGTCTAATTTAATCCTGTCAGAGTGGCATAAAAGAGAGCTCTACAGCAGCTGTTAATCTCTGTAGAGCTCATGGAGCAAAAAGGAGTAGATACAAACAGCCCATTTCAGGGTCAGGACAAGGAGAAAAAACCCCCAAAATTTGGGGAGAAAATTTAAAATTCGGGGATAAAATTAACAGCTACAGAACTCAACTCACCGTGCCCTAGTGGACTGAATCATGTTAGGCCATTATTTGTCTTAACATCACATCTTACACCTTCTGCATGCAAAAACCTGTGTTGGACTCACTCACCTGTAACATTTACAATGAAGTACAGAGTATCACTGTCTAGGGTCCTAACAGCAGTGCAAGCATAGAGGCCCGAATCTCTGGCTGTGGCATCCTTAATTTGTAAGTACTCCCCAATAATCACTGTCCTATTGTCAGGCCCCAAAGGGAGCCCATCCTTAGTCCAACTGATCATGACGGCGTCTCTCAATTGACAGCGCAACTCAAGCGTCTCTCCTGGAAGTGCTGAGTAAACATCTGGCTGAGAGATTTGGTATTTGGTTGGCGGCTCTGCGAAGGTGAAAGGAAAAGGAGGAAAAAATAGAAGAAAGAGAAGGGAAAGGAGAGAATTTCCAACACAGGTCAGTGAAGGCCCTTTTCATCCACGGAAATCGAGTTACGTTAAATTAAAAAAAAAAGTTTCGTCCAGATTAGCCCAGTGTGCTGTGTTATTAAACTGGAGTTATTTTCAAGAAGTTCACCATGAGTAAAGCTCAGGCACTTTTGATCAGTGTCTTGGCATGTCCCTTGTCCCCAGCACCACACCAACACACGACACTTCTCATCAGTCACAGAGAGCAGGGGACAATGAGGTTGGCAGAACCTGGAGGCTTCAAAGGATTTGTAGGAGCAGAAGGGATTCAAAAGGCAAATTCCATTTTCTGTCTTGGCATTTGGGTCCACAATTCAAATGAATAATTATCTTTTCCCGCCTGATTTTATTTTAGGTTGCTTTTTTATTTTTAAAACTTGGGAAGTGCTGTTTTGAAAGAAAAGGATGCCCAAAACCCCTTTCACTTACTAAGCTAATAACCATGGGCTCCTATACACAGTGTATATGATGCCTTTTATGTTTCTCCCTGTGCCCATCACAAAGTCTCCACATTTGCCTTCTGCACTAGAAGCACTTCTCTCCATGGCAGTAACTTTTCCCTTTAAATTCTTTTTTGCTTCATTTCTTATTTCACAACCTCTCCCAAGTGAATACAGCAGAAACCCAGGAGCACAAGCAAAGCTCTCAAAGTCGAAGTAGGCGCAGAAGTTCCGAACGCAATGGCTCATCCGCCAGCTCCCTTTGGTAACCAGAAGAATGTCAAACCACAGCCTTTTTCCAAAAAAACATCCTTGGAAAACTACATCTGCCTGTAGTTACTAGAGCTTCACCCCCCCTTGCAGGGCCAGCTCTCAGCAGGGGGAAAGAACCAGCAGCCCCAGGCACTCCAGACTGTCTCCACAGTGCAGTGGGAAGGATCAGCACACCTACAATGAGCTCAGGCTGTCCCACAGACAGGCACTGCTTCTGGAACTGGTTTGTCCCTACCAGCACACTATCCCTCTCCCAAGGGCCTCGCCAAGGGTGGCAGGAATGGTAAATAAAGGAAAGAAGCACAGAGGCATCTTCTGTTTGCTCATGGGGAGGGTTTGAGCACACAAACAGCTGCTCCCCGCGCACCCCGGACACATCCTGCCCTGCACAGGCACCAACTGTGTGCCTAGGAAAAAATAAAACACCTCTCTGTCTGCTTGGGACTCTGAGGGAGTACTGAAAGGTGGCTCTTTGATATCCACACTTCCCTCTAAGAATGCCAAAACCCTGAAACCAGTGTTCCTCCTCCTTGGGTTGTCATTTTTTGTATCACACTCCAAAAGGGAAGCCTGAAACAAGCACCATGTCCTAGCAGGCATGGAGATGGGAGTCTGGAAATCCTGAAGTTGTGTCAGTAGTTGAGGTTTGTGCAGCCCTGAAAGGAACAGAGTTGGACCCCATGGGTCCCTTCCAACTCAAAATGTGATTCCATGAGCACCAGAAGGGTCCAGCATGGTGGGGCACTCATGCATTTAGGTATCACGTTCTACTGATGGACTTGGAGACCCAATTTCTCTCCCACTCATCCTGCAATCCTGTCATTACAGGAATGTGCCTTAACAAAGCTTCTCCTGCCTTTTTCATTGGGGCAAACAAGTTTTCTCAAAGAACAGATTTGACACACACATCACACCAAGGTGGCACATGAAACCCATCCCAACAAGACCAGTTACAGAGACGGTAAACTTCTTGGATTTAGATTTTATAACAAGATCTCTGAACTTCCTAGCATGCAGAGTTCCATCTCAAGAGTCTAGGACAGGCTCCAGTCCAGATTTATACCTCTTTTATAAACTAATTCAGTCTTGCTGATACAATCACGAACCCACAGGTCTGCAATGCAGGTGTTTCACTGCGTGCTACATTATGCTCTTAGAAATCGAATTTCCAGAAGGAGCATGGACTCCTTTCTACATAAGCTTCATCCCAGTACTGAGGGTGTTTGAGTCTATTTGAGAAGTTTTTTTAAATTAGATTTTATTGTCAAATAAAATAATTTACTTTGAAGTTAGTAAGACTTCTTTGTAATGCTCTACCTGCAAAAAAAATTTCTTTTACAGAGTTTACACTGTCCCAGCAATGTACTGGAGTCTAAAAATGTCTGTTTAAACTTCTTCAAAAGCCACCTTGGGTGATGACACCTCAAACCTCCTTAAGTGCATTAGAGCCTTCTGCTGAACAGTGCCAGGAAACTCACAGGATGAGCCCACACACAATTAAAAGGAAATTCAAATGAAAATAATTTAACATCATATCCCTGATTTCATCTCTTCTTAAACTACTAACTCCAAATTTGCACTGAGTCTTTAAACACAAATCCAAATCCAAACTTGAGAACAGTAATTTATTTCAAAGTTAAAATTTAAAAAAATTCCTTTTGCAAAGAAAATCACTGGTACACTAAAGAAAAACAAGTTTCAAACAGGTATTAGCATTTGGCATACATTATCCTCCTCCATTTCTTTCTCTTTAGAGTATCAGGGAAGATGCAGCAAAGTGTTGTCATGATATAATGAAGTCATGTTTGGAAATTGTGAGTTATTTCAGGTAAGCCTTTGTGTTGCCAAACTAGAATGTAGCAGCACTTAAGACTGTCACTTTTTATAATGTTTGCCTATAAACTTTTTTCCAGTGTGGGTTTGAAACGGTGCCCAAAAGCAAACAGAGAACAGGTGGGATTCTGAGGCATGAATCCACCCAACAGCTACACTGCGAAAATCAACCAGTTCAAACTGTTCAGAAATTCCCAGCAGCACATAAACAACCTATGCTGCAAAGTTAACTCCCCCTGGGACACTACACAAGGATTTTTGCACTGCTCTGAAATTTAGGGACAAATTTTGAGCTCATGTCCATGCTGTACCATCCAGCCAGTGGCTTCCTTGTGGCTGACAGCAGGATTCTGTCCCTGTTCCACAGGCAAGGCTTGGTGACCTGCTATCACATCCAGCTCCTCCAGCCCTCTTGGAAGCTCTGCCTTGGAACTGGACCCTCAGCCATCACCAGAGGCCTGTGAACCAGCCTTTTGCTGGGTTTGTCAGGTTAGATACAAAGAAGTTCCTACAATGAGAGTGGCACTGGCACAAGTTGCCCAGAGAGGCTGTGGATGCTCCATCCCTGGAAACATTTAAGGCCAGGCTGGACAGGGCTCTGAGCAGACTGCTCTGGCTGAAGACGTCCCAGTTCATTGCAAGGAAGTCCAAACCATCTAAGGAGGCACAGGATTCCTTTCTAAGCAAATCCTGCAAATCCTGTAACCGCGGCCTTGGTTCCTCCTGCAGAGCTGCACTACCTGACATGAATTACACCTGTCTGTCACCCCTCAGAACATCAAACAAGCAACAAAGGCACATGCAGAGTGACTCTGGGTGTTCTTAAACACTGCAGGACAGGGGACACTGCTCCTGCTATTTTCTGCTCTCAGCCACATCCTTATTTGTAACAGTGGTGCACACAATGTATTTAAACTTTATAGGTGGAGCTGTTGAACAATACTGCCGTGGAAAACCAAGCTGCTGTTAAATAAACAGCTGTGAACTTTTTCTCTGCCTGCTCATACAGCCTCACAGCATGGTTTATGCCATCCAGCCATCAAGTGGAGTAAAGACTGTTTGTGCAAAAGCCGTGACCACAACAGAGGACTGGGGACACTCTGACTGCTCTATTTCAGATTATTAAGATATGCAATTGTATTCCAAATCACGTTTCTGTTCCAAATTCGGTCACTGAGAGGTTTATACTTCCTTAGGTTTTAAATTATTATTATCATTATTATTGGTCTCCATTTAATATTATGTTAACAAAGAGCTGCTTATCTTAAGTCTCAAGTCATTTAGTTACTTAGTTACAGAGGCAAATAATGAAACGATCAGCTAATAGCTAACCCCAGCAAAGATTCTCACACAACTCTCCAGAACACAAAAGCCTCAGACCCCATCAAGCCACTTTCACTTCAAAAGGCTTTAGTAAATAACTAAACACTCACCACGGTGTGCCCAGAAGGGTCAACAGACCTGACCTGTCAAGAATCCAAGAGGTTCATTGTAAAATTAAATGTCCCCACAGGGAACATCAGGCTGCCAACCACCACCACCACTGCTGCTTCTCCTGCCCCTCCTCATGGTTCCCCTGTCATTGAGGGAAGTCCAGCAAGACCACACTGGATGAACAACATGGAATGGGGATGTCTAATAGGTCTCAAGACTTTGCAAGTCAAGCCCAAGGCTTTAGGCTCCCTGCAGGAGGCAGCCCAGGTACCACCAGTCAGGTGTGCAGCCTTCCCTCCCACCTCCCAGGGACAAGGTGATGTAACTCCCCCTTAATTTGAGCTGGCAGACCAATATCAAGGGGATCTCCATGCCCTCTTCTGACAATGGATGATAAAATCAGCCTGCAAAAGACTCAGAGAGTCATTCCTGGCCAGGGTGACCATCTCCCATTAGCCAACAGCAAAACAAAGGCTCCTTAGACAAAGGGGCACAAAACAGTGTTTGCAATTCATCCATCAGCTGCTCCAAAGCCACTGGATTCCTGCTGTTCCATTTGTACTGTGACTATCAGCCAGCTGCCAGCTCTGCCCAGCTCTGCCTCTGCCAGGCACCATCAGGAAGTCTCTGTTCTGATAAAACACTTTCCAAATTGCTACGGTTCCTCCCATAATTTTAAAACACTAACAGTTTATTATTTTTTAAACCCCTTGTCCCTGAACAAGACTCCAAAGAGCACGAATCATTTCCCCCATCTAATGTATAAAAACAATAGCTGCTCAAATCTGAAGAAAAAGATCTGGGCCTTGTAGAAAAGCTTCAAACACAAAACTTAAAAGAGCTATCCATGATAGTTACAAACATCAACATGTAGCAGGTTCTACATCTTTACTTGTTCCTTTAACAGAACCTCCTGGGCTGCTCTATGTGACAGGCTTTCACAAAACAAAGGGCCAGATTCTCCAAAAGAACTTTTTCCTGGCATGTTCATTAGTATTGTTATCCTTATAGAATAAGGACATAATCATCTGATGGGTAAGGAGATGAAACCAGACCAAAAAAAAACTACGTAAGGAACAGGAATAATCCTCTTGCCCTGGAAATGAACATTTGCAAAATAAAGCTGCCACATCATACATGGCTGGTGCTCCAGCAAGTGTTGAGCTTCCAGCCACACTGACCTGGACCATGTCAACTCCTACTGAGTGCTACATATACTAAAACCATCTAAAAAAAAAAGTGAATCTCCTCCAATTGCAATGACTTGCCAATGTCATCATGGGTAAGGGAAAATATTACACTGCACTATATCTTGTTTTCCTAAGCTTTGAAGGCTTAGAAAAATAAAAAATTCTGGTGAGCAACAAAGCGTTTTGCCACTTGCGGACTCCTTGGACAAGAAAAAAAATCTCTGCTAAAACCAAAAATTATCCCCATGTGATTATATCCCATTGGTCTTGGGTCATACTCCTTGGCAGCAGGTAACAGTCCCCAAGCAGCATTTGGCCACGGCTACAGCCACCCAGACCTCATCACACCCAGCAGAGGAGGGCAGTGGGACCAAACCTCACGAAGATGTTGGTTAACACAGGGTGAGGGACATGAAAACTTTCATCAAGGCTTTGACCAAGCCAAGCAGTTGGGTGAATGTGTCTCACTCACCCCGTGGTTAAGGAAAGATTCATTCCCAAAGAAAAAGAAAGAAATTATACTTGTCTAGGCTTCGTGCAGAGATTAAAAATTCCTACAACTCGTAGCCTGCTTGCTCCTACCTGTCTTTACAGATGTGGTTGTTGAGTTACGGCTGCACAGCCGCGCAACCTGCGTCAAAAACGCCAACTCTCACATGCTCCTGGGCTTGGCCCTGAGCTCTGTGCTGCTGGAAGCCAGGCCAGGGAAGACTCAGAGCATGCCAAGTTCAAGGTAAACAGCAGAGAGACCAGCAAGGCCACCTCCTGCTGCTGGGAGCTGCCCTGCCACTTCTTCCCGTTTGTCCCCATTGCGCACAGCCTGCTCCTTGCAGGATGAAGAGTTCTCTACACAGCAGCACCATAGGACTGGCCTCCAGATAGGGCAAGAAACAGGAAAGCACCAGGACTGCTTCAGCACAAAGACTTGGCAACCATGGAGGGAAAGAGCACCCCCAACCTCGAGAAGCCACACCAAACTCCCTAGAATTACTGTGCTGCCTCCTGTAATTTCATCAGTTTGATGAGAAACTAAAGGCCATTTTCAGGATGTGAAAGCTTGGTTCCAGGCACAAAATCTTGACCATTTCTGTTCAAGTCAAACTCCACAATCTGGCTAAAGTAACAGAGTGGGAGTCTCTCTGCTAAGTGAACTGAGGAGTACAACAAACCTAAGACACATGTAACACAATCTCAAAAATAATTAACTGCTCTTCAAACTCATTACAGAAGAGTCTTCTCATGTAATCTATTATACAATACAAAGGGGAAATGAATCACGTTTTGCCAGAACCTCAAATGAAAAGCTGAAAAAAAAAACAACTAATCTTCTCTTTCTAAAAAAGCAGAATTTGAAACTAGGAACATTTTCTTATTGTTTCTTCTTTCAGCAAGAGCAGAACTTCAAATCTCCCTGACTGAACTCTGCACGTAACCAAGTGGCAGAGCAATTAAACCAGCTCCTGTTGTTCAACCCAGCCTTAAAGTCTGCTTGGGAAAGGCTCCATAATAAGATATACAGCCTTAGGAAAGCGCACCAGCACGTATATTTGGTTGCAAAAGGTTTTTCTTGGGCTAAGTATTTTCTTCCATCTATTCCAATCTGTAACTCTTTTTCAGGTTCTTTATTTGCATTTCAAGAGCAACATAAAATCTGAACAAATCATAGCATAGATCCAAACATAAAAACAGAACCTTTTTCTTCCAGGTTTGCCAAAGTCCATGCTCAAGACTATTACTGCTCAATGTGCAAAAGAAATAAATTTCAACTGGGAGGTTAAAAATTGCACAATTCAATTCTGCAGTGTTAGTTCTGGATGCAGAGAACATCTATTCAGATTCCCTACAAGCAACTCAGCAGTTGTTTCTTTTGTACACGGTCCCATTTTTACTTGACTATACAAATCCTCTTAATTTTAGCAGCTCGTCTGGAAGTCTCATCTTGCCTGTTCCCCTGAAATTCATCTCCCCCCACTTCCTAAAGTGGGATTTGAAAATAGGCACTGGAAACAATATCCCCAAAACATCCTCTCAGCATTTTTGAGGGTCCCATCCACAACACACATGGGTATAAACCACGGGATATTCTCCAAACACTTCAAAGCCTCAAGGCATACCAGGCTCCCTTTCAACCCAGAGCAATATTTAGACAAGAGGCATCATAGCTTGTTTAATTCCAGCTCCACACAGAGGACAGTCTCCAGTGAGGACAAATAAAGAGCAGCACAAGCCCAGAAGTGAAAAGCCAGGCTGGCTACCTGCCCTTCCAGGTGGCACACACAAGCTCCCACACAATGCTTCACCTGAAATTCCAGACACCTCCGTCACTCCTGATGGTACCAGTGGCTCCTGGGCACTTTGCCATACTAATGGAAGAGTGCTCAACCCTTCTGAATTGCCAGAAGAGCTATTACTGAGCTGTGGTTCACTGCAGATTTATTAGAGAGTCTCCACGTTAATCCTGCACGGCTGAAATACCTGTGCTACCCTGCTGAGTAAACAATGTCAGGGAAATCTGGGTACTGTATATATAAATACTGTAGTACTATCCAACAGCACTAATTTTCACAAATAAACAATGCTTAACAGAACCATGCTCAAGAAGTACTCAAAATCTGAACTGAGTGTTTATAATTATTTTCAAGAACTGTCGGGTGGCATTCAGGATTAGAAGTCATATTACTTTCCTTGAAACAAATTAAATATTGCAACACTGAGCCACTGAGCAGGGCGCTTTCCAAACTTGCAAAGCCAGTCTCCCAGAGCAGGTTCTGCTCCTGCCCAGCAGCAGGTCCTGCCAGCAGCTCACCTCTCCACACAGCCCATCCTAAAGGAAGCGTAGCGTGACTTTTTCTACTCCACAACTTTTTATTACAGTTTGAAAAAGAAGTTGTTGCATGGTGTTCTGATCAATTTCTGTCCGTCCAACCACAATGGAGCCTCCTCCAGCATTGTTCTGGTGGGAGCAGCCCACCAAGCATCCCCAGCCACAGCATCCCACTCCAACCCCACTCAGAACCAGACACAAGTCCCCTGGCAGAGAGCCTGAGGTGTCACAAAACTCTTTTCCTACCTTTTCCTTCCATGTAACAAAACTCTATTCAAAAAAGAACAGCTAAGAGGAAAAAAAAAAATCAAACACAACCAAACTATGACTTTCTTGTCCTCAACCAGCCTCTCATGCTCATTTTTCTCCCTTCCTGTCCTCCAAACACATTTCCCTTTCCAGTAAACCCTCACAAATGCAAGCCATTTCTTTGGTACAAAGGAATTTTCCCCTCTTCCCAGTTCTTGTGGCTTTGCTTGACAGGGTCAATGTCCCAAACTGATGAGCCAGTTCTTTTGTGGGGGAGGAAAAGCAATAATTACACACAACCTGCAACATGTGAGGAGGGGAATGAAAGTAGGTCAGGTCTCAACTCCTCAGCTTCACTGGGGTTCACCAAATGCTTTCACTTACAGTCACTTTAAAAATACAATTAAAATAATAATAGCACAGCAAGTGAACAAAGCAGCACTGTAGAATTCAGCCTTGTGTCCCTTTCTTTGATATGGATAATTGCATTTGTGTGGTGACAAGAGGCACAAAAACCTGAACCAGCAGAAAATGAAGCCCACAAGACACATCCCAGTATCAGGTGCTCTGATATTCAGAAGTCCAGGAAAAACAAAACCATTAAAAAAAGGTTCTTTGGGAAAAAAAAAAACACCAAAGAAACCACCAGTGATTAATAAGAGATGGGAAAGGACAAACTGGAGACATACGTAATCGGTTTATAAATTATAAGGTGGTTTTGAAAGTTTAAAAAAAAAATACACATAAAAAAAAAATCCACTCCTCTTACAGAATCTCTTGTTTTGCAACTGTCCTGGTTGGGAAGCACAGTCCCCAAGGAGCAAATGCCAAGGCAGTTCTGCTGACGCTCCCAGCCCCGACTGAAACCCGAAGGGCCAAACTTCCAGAACAGCTCTGGCACTCCCAGTGCACGTTTCGTAATTATAACAGGAGCTGCTGGCTGCTGAACTCCGGCAAATCTGGTCCTTATTTAAGATCTGACTCTTACAAAGTCGCTCCAAAGTTGCTCAGTTGCTCCAACTTCTCTTTCAATCAGCTGAAAAGTCAGTTTAGTCCCCGGTACTGCAAGACGGCGTCTGTGATTCGGGGAGCACGCTGTGCCAAATCTCCCCAAAAAAACCCACTGCAAACACACCCTGCAATGTGCTGAACGAAAACTCAAAGGTCTCTGTTCCAAATCCACCCCCAAATTGCTCAGAGGATGATTTTACACTGGAAGGCTCCATGCCAAACCAAATACTGCCCTGCTTCCCACCACCAACACAAATCAGTGTCCTCTGCAGAAGATGCTCCACTTGTCCAGCTGGGATTCATGATCCCTTTTCAGCGTGAATTTTGCACTTCTTTAACTACACTGAAATAAATTTTCCCCTCTAGTCAAACCAGGTGTGCTATTACACACAGACAAGACATAACTTGCTAAAGCGGGTGATGGTTCTTTTAAAAACACAAGATTTCAACTGCTCAGGAGCACTGCTTCGAAGAAAGTCTCTTCCACTCTAAACCTTCAATTTTGAAGAGTCTCAAAATGTTTAACAGTTGAAAACCTGACACTTCCAATAAGGAATTTTTCTCTATAAATGATAGAAAAAGATATAGTTCAGTATTTTTCTAGCATTCCCATCTGATCCAAAACTAAATATGCACTTAAAGAAAACACTAATCTCTGAATGTTTTTGTTTAAAGCCATTTAAAGATCATTTCTTGTGAAGCTGGGAAGCTGGATATAGAAATAAGCTCATTAAGGGCTACGCTATGGTTATTATTAAAACACCACAATAGTCCATCTTCTCATGCATACACAACCTTGCATAACTGGAGATGTCAGCATTTTCATTGTAAATTCTGCTTTCAGAGGTTTCAAATTTGCCTGTAAAAAAGTTGCTATGGCCTGAAATTTGTTGCTATTTCCCTGCCAAGGAAGAACTATTTTAATATTAGGAAACTATGCATTCATTGGAGTCGGCCACTGGTTTGGGGCTTTATCTATACAAGTGGTTTTAAAAAAAAATTAAAAGATAAAAAAAACTCACAACTCAGCATCTCTGAAAATCTTCTGCCTCAAAAAAAAACCTCAAAAAAACAAACCCTCACTAAAGGAATCAAATTCCCAAAAGTTAATAACTATTATACTCCTTCAAAAAGCTTCAACTGTATGGCAGATAAGCCTAAAACATGCAATTATTTCTGCTGCTTTGCAAAATAGTAGCCACACTGAGAGACTACCAACTCCCAGTGTCTCATCAACACTGACTGTAACTAACAACCCTACCCATGTCCAATTAGTTTGAAGCCCAAGACCATGCCCCTGCTAAAGGGCTGCAGATTTTAAACACAGAATGGACACATTAAGACTGATTTAATCTGGCTGCTTGTACAATTCCCCAGAATCTCAGCTAGCAAATCCTGTACTGGGCCAAATAACTTACTGAACCAGATCCCTGAAAGGGCAGCCAGCCCTCACCCGAAGCTGTGGGGATGTCACATTCCTCCATAATGGGCTTTAATAATTGCCCTTCCATGAAATAAAATTAAAAGGAAAAGAAATTAAAAAGATAAAGCCGACTCTGATTTAACTAATCAGTTTGAATTCTTAATTTAACTCACAGATATCAAAGTCACTGCTCTCCTTTAAAAAAGAAAAAGCCAAAATAAAACAGCCAAAAGAGAACCCTGAGTGAACCTTTTGCTTTATTTTTTCCCTACCAAACTAGAAGCAGCATTCAGGTGCTTCTACACCACCTCTGTCCCAGGAAAATGCTGGACAGTGCTGACCACTGTGACCACAGGTGACATCAATCTTCAAGCACTGCCAACATTTTGACAAAAATGAAGGTACGTTACTCATATGACTCAACATTTTTGCAGAAAGGAAGGTGCTGTGCTGAACACACTTATTTTTGGATGTTGTTTAGTGTCAGCAAGTGGCTATGACTGAGTAAATCCCACAGAAAAACTCTTTATTCACTTCCACCATAAGCACACGTCGCCCCTTAAAGGGGATCTCTCCCCTTCCCTGCTGCTCCTGGGAACCTCCCAAATTTAGGACCATTCTGAACTACTGTGTTTTCCACAGGACACAGAAATAGGCTGTCCCCTGTGGAAAGCTTAAATTAATCCTTTGAAATTTGACCTAAATTAAAAGAATTGAAACGCGTTGTCACCACACGGGGCAGGGACTCCGAGTGGGTGCTCCAAGGACGGTGTCAAGGCATTGCATGAGGCTAAGAGACCAAATTAGCTCCCCAGCAGGATGGTAACACACAGCCTGGGCAAGGGGAGGTCAAGGGAGAGCTCACTATTTATCAAATGTATGTCTAAACTAATTATTCAGTTCACAAAGTAAGCCTTCAACCCATGTGTGCGGTCAGAGCCCTCGTGAAACGCTGGCTATCATCAAAGGCCTGGGCACACACAGGCTGAGAGAATGGTGCCTTTGTGCACACTGGGGGAGGCTTGTTTCTAAATATTTAAAAGCAGAAAAAGTCTCTCTGCTCCCCTAGGACAAAAAACATGTATGTAAACACTTGATGTGAGATATAATCTGAGAGCTGGCAGTCCCCACAGAAGTCCTACAGGTCCTGTTTCTGCTCACACAGCTCAACAGCCCCTGGTTTGCCATCACTGCTTGGGAACAAAGCACCACAGCTGAGATCCACCACACTCAGGATCCCACAATATCAGCACCAACATCACCACTCACAATGGATCAAGATGCCATTTTCAGTGTAAACATCCTCATTCGGAGCAGAGTAATACCCAGTGGTCACAGAGGGAGATTTATTTACTCAAGACTGACTGATTAGAGCCAAAAAGCACAGCACCCCCTTAGTGCATGACATCTTGCACATATCCATGAGCTGATTACCCTGCTGGATAAATACTGCTTGAACTAAAGCACATACTTTAGTATTTTTTATACATAGCCAGACACCCTGAAGAAAATCATGTCAAATGCCCCTAAAGTTACACATAGCTGAGAGAAGGTGTTTTGCTCTGTTACACCCCAAGGAAGGAATCTCAGTTCCTGTGAATGTTGTGTACAGCTTTTCCAATAGTCTGACTCACTAAGACAATAAACAATAGCAATCCAAGCACCTTGCATTAAAAATAAATAAATAAATGCAGACAATTCAGGGCATGCCCGTGAAGGAAGACTCAGGAGCAGATCAGCAAATGTCACCAAAGGTCACGGCCCTGCCGACCTCCTCAGCTGGCATGAAATGTCATAGCTCTAATGACTGCAGTCAGCACCCCCACTGAAAATTTACATTATTGAGCACCTGACCCCCCAAATTAGCTGTGTCCAAAACGTTTTAGTATTTACTAAATTAAAAAGAAGTCTGCTCTGTCTCTGAAGAGATCTTTTGAAGGGTTTTTTGGTTTGGGCTTGGAGAGCTCGTGGGTGGCAGCAACAGAACCCAGAGAAGGTGATTGTGTAAAAACTTGGTTCTGTTTTGGTTTGTTGCTTCTCATCAAAGGTTTTAATGAAATACATAAAGGAGGTTTTATTTCCCAAATCTCAGATATAAATCCCACACAACTCCCTGTATTCTGCAGCATAAAAGTTCTTATTATGCTATTAACTTAGAAGCGTTTTCTGATTTTTTTTCTTGTTTCTGGTAATGATTTGGGTTCTCACATCTAAAACTTTTTCACATCAGTAACATTCCTGCCCAGGAAAGAAGTTTTAAATCTTTTTTAACAATTTACTCTTTGATAAAACCCAGATTCCACCCCCCAAAATATTCAGTGTGTAAGAGACACATATTCTCAAACTGTGCTTTCCAAAATAATAAAGGCTGTTCTTTCCCCTGAAAAGTTGAAAAATTATCAGCCACCATTCAAATAATATTACTTTTCTTCCTGTAAAATATTTCACCAGTCTCCACTCCAATCACAGTATTTCTGACTTAACCCTAAAAACTAGGGGATCTCACTACAAAGCTAGTCTGAAACCAGAATTATTCATGATTTTGTCATTCTCCTGAAAAGCCAAAAAGGCACCAGATGTTCAATTAACAAATCATACAGTAAGTGGCAACAAGAGTTGGGCTTTTTTTTTTTTTAATCTCGAGTTACCTTCAAAAGAAAAAAAAAAAAAAAACAAGCATTTTTGCTATCAACAATCTGTGTGGCTGACAGATTACAATATTGCTATTCTTTGAGAATTTTTTTCAGGAATGTTTGCTAGGGAAGAGGGCTCATCATCTCTAAATAGTTCATCCCCTGCCATCAATAAAAATGTACTTGGAGTGGATTCTAAAAATGCGTTAGCTGGTGACGTCTATTTTTAGAGGCAGTGGATAGAAACAAATAAGTCTTGCATGAAGAATTATTAAATAAAAACGAAGCTGTGTCCATGGACATGAGTAGTAGAATGTATAAAGGCCAAACTCTCTACAGCAAGCTTGCCAGGTCAGAAATGCTCTGTGGACTATTAGATCAGCATGACAGCAGCTGAGTTATTGGAACTGTGATCACTCCTCCAAAAGACAGATACAACCTTATGAAAGAAGCCTCACTTCCTCCCCCAGATGCTCAGAGAGTAGGAATGATCCAGCACAACACAGTAAAATCATTCTTCAACACAATCAGCCCACAACAATAAAAAGCAGCCCCTCCTGAGCTCTCCAAAGAAGAAAACCACTTTGCAAAGCTTGAGGAACAGACAAACCTAGAAGAACATACCAACAAGTGCAGGCTTAAAATAGGAGATTTTATCAAAACACCTCTTTCAGCATGAGGGTCTAGATTGGCCTTTGCTCTCACAGCAATAAACTCCAGCCCTTCTATTGAGATCTCAGCATTCACACCTTCAAAACTTGTGATCCAGACACTGGAAGTTTGTCCTGAGTACAAACATGAACAAAGCTGCAGTACCATTTTTGCAGAGTGCCTGGCAAAACTAAACATTCACAAATGAAAACTACTGAGATTCATTTTTCTCTGGACTCCTCAGGTTAAAGACAATCCCAAAGAGCAGCAGCCACTTCATTCCTTGAGACAGCAACACACAACAGCACAAAAGTGCCACGGACTGGTTTCCTTAAAGACCCATTCCTGAAAACTTTCATCTGTACACTTTGATTATACAACGTGATGACAGTCCCAAGTGAAATCACTGACACCACTGGCTTGCACAAGAATAAACAAACGCGCGCTTGTACAAACACAGCCCAGGCGAGAGCAGGGAAAGTCAGAAACCGTAACTCTCCAGGGCTGCTCTGTTACTTGCCTTAGATTCACCAGAGCACATGGAATGATCCTGACTTCTATTTCAGATGTCTAAGCATTTAAAATTAACTTCTTTTAAGGAATTAAGTATTCGAGAGTGATTTACCTTCGGGTTCCACCGTGGTGTCTTCAACAACTAAATTAAATGAAGGTCGAGCCAGGGAAAGTCCAGCCATGGTGACCACCACCAGGCAGATAAGGCAACCCAAATCCCAGCTGACCATCTTTTTAGAGTAAATTCCTGGTCCATTTCCATATCTCCATGTGGACTTTAATCCCATCTGAGCACCTCTAGAGAAGCATGGAGAGAAAGCTGTGCCTTCGGCCAGGGTACTGCCTCTTCCCTTGGAACGACGGCTGCTGCTGCGGGGAGGAGAGAGATTTAACACTGTCAGCAAAAACATCTCCAAACACAAACCAAAAACCTTCATAAAGCCTCAAACAGAGTTGAGGTGAGAGGGAGGGGAGCAGGAGGATGGGAAAAATAGTTTTGCAGCTTCAAGAATATGTGAAAAGTGAGTGACTTTTCATCTTCTGTTAGCAGTTTCCATCATCACCTGAGGCGTAACCAAGTCCTCCTTGTTTTCACAAAATCACTTCTCAGCACATATTGAGAGCTATTTTACTGACAGAAAAACATACAGGTTTTCAAAAATGAGAGGCACACACATGTGCAGGCACATAACCTGTAATGCTACAAAATTACCACAATTATACAAATTATGTTCTTGTTATTGTTTGAAGGTTTATATAAGTTTGCCTTGTTTTTCATTCCTTCACCTAGGCAGTTCTGCAGCCAGACGAATTTGCAGGAATTCAGTAATTTTCCATAAGAAATACAGTTGAAAAAATATACTGCTTAGACTTGGAAAAATCTGTAAGAGTATTTCAACTCAGGACTTCCAGCTCCCCCATGAATGTACCGTCTTCTGACTCAGTTCAGTGTCCTTGGAAGCCCCTGAGTCCTGGTCAGGTGAAAGGCTCAAGTCTTTGCAGTGATATTGGTTTGCTACACTACCTTAATTAAAATCTGTATAAAATATGGGATAGATTGCTGTTTCACAGGAGACCTGCCCAGCACCACTTTCCATCCATACATGCCAAGCTATGTGCACAAAACTTTCTTTGCTCAGTCTCTCAATGATGCTTATTGAGATACATTTTTCTGAGGTGGGGGGGAAAAAAGTCGATCTTATTCACAATAAAACAAATTTAAATGGAGTTAAGTGGCAATCCAGCCGTGGTCAGACAGAGAAGTGGCAGCAAAGGAACTGGCACTCCCTTCAGGAGACCCTGTAGCCTCCACAGATGCCAGGTGAGGGTCAGACGAGCATCCTCCTCACAGGGTGATTTAACAGCTCAAGCGGAAAATTAGACCTGATTTTCCACTTCAGAAATAAAAGTAAAACCTCAGTAAATGGATAAAACAAGTAACTGCAGCAATTGTTCTAATCTGGTCAATGATTCATCTTAGATGTGATGAAACTCAACTGAAATTTGGAGAGCACTTGTCTGGAAGGGGAAAAAATAACACAAAACCTCTTTCTCCCTCCTGCCCTCAACACCTGAAAATTAAAAAACAAAAACAAACAACAACAACAACAAAAAGTAAGGGAGTGGGGAGATAAAGTAAACCTTCTCCAAACTCCTTGTCATTGGGATTTGGTGTGGTACCTCAGCAAGCTGAAACAGGGACACAGATTCTCCCATTATAAAGCCAACCATTTAAAAAGTTGGTTCTGATTTTTATTAGCCATGTGCTAGCTGCCACAAAGTTCACAAATGCTGTTGAGGTATCTTTTAACTTGGGTAATATACACAGCAACTTCTGGAGTCAGTACAAACAGGTTTTGGATGGCATAAATAAGTCACTTGAGGAAAACAATACAAGGTGAATCCCTGCTACTTCAGGGCAGGCTTTTTCCAACTCCATTGGTATCACCTCAAAGCCCTGTCCCTCCTGTAAAGATTTCAGCCTGGCTCCAACACCCCAGACCACAAGCTAGCAACTACCATTAAATTTCCAGTGAAAACACCACCAGACCACTGCACAAACATTTCCCAAGAGCTTGCCCAGCCCTTCTCTAAATAAGCACAGAGCAGGTGTAGAGCTGAAGAGAGCTCTGTCTTTGGGGCCAGTCTGTGTCTGGAGCTGGACTGGAGCAAACCCCCCTGGATGCCACCACCCAGGTCCACTGCCCACCTCGCTGTCTGGCAGCCACAGCCCTGCAGCTCAGTTTATCCAGCTGTAAAGTGAGTAGAAACCCCTAATTAACAGCCTGGGTGTAATGCTGATTTACTTTCCATAAATCATCCTGTAAACTCCGATTAAAGTCTATGTTGATAAATGCAAAATCCCATCATGGTTCTGCAGAAAGAAAACATACCAGAACGACAGCATGTATTTCAGACTCCAAGAGCATTAATTCCACTGACATTCCTGCAGTTTCAGATTTTCAGACTACACTAAACCCCAGTGAAAGCACATTTGTGGTTCTTATCCTCATCCTAAATCCTGAAGTGCAGCACAAGGCTACATGGCCACGCATCTCCTCACCTGAAAATTTTTGTTGCCTCCTGCACCTCAACATCTGCCGGCAGAAAGAGGGGATTCTTCACCCACAGGGCAGCAGCAAACCCAAAATCCTGGCTTGTGAAGGTGCAACAACGCACAAATCAGAGCTCTGCACCCATCCATGGAGCCAAAGCACTCTACCACCAGGACAGCAAACAGGCTTCAAGGGTTGCCCTCTCCCAAAAGAAGTCGAGTCCAGCGAAGATGAAACGAAACCAAATTCTTTTCATACTTTAATTGCCACAGTTGCTGGGGGACGAGTCCCTGGAAAGACCTCCTGTGCTGGATAATTATGTACCTCTATCTCAATGTTTGGAACACAGCCCCAGCATGCTTTTTGGCCTCCACAATTCTGGCTTCCTGACTACAATACCATAATCCCTCCTGGAGTCTCAGACTCAGTGAAAGCCACACGTAGTGTTTATTTTTCCCCTTGAAAGGGAACTCTGTCTCTCTTCTCAGCCTACACTTTGGGGAGGAGTTGTCAGCCCCCAATGATTGATGGCTCTCCTTGCCACTCGCTCATCAAGTCAATTTTCACCTCGTCACATACCTGCCCAAATTTTCTTTGCCAAACTGACAAGCATGGGAAAGCAGACTGGTTTGGGAGCCCAACCAAATTCCTCCAAGCTGTACTTCAGTTTAAACACACTCGCACACACAAACAAGTAGTACTTGTTCAGCAGTGGCATTAATTAAATTCAATGCTCAGTGTTCTTTTTAATCTACTTGCATTGTTGTTTATAAGATGTTTATCACTCCCCAGGGACAGTACGATTTGTAGAGTATGTTAACCAAATCAATACACTGCTCACTGTTTAACTTTTCAGCATCTTTCTCAATTAGGCAGGGAACAGCAAAATCTGAGTGAAATATGGATCTTCCCTCCACAAAGAAACCTCAAGTGCTCTAAAAGCTCAGTAGGTTTGTCAGAAAAATCCAGGTAGATGAAGTTTTGAAGCTAACAGCTTTACATACATAATTCCACTGACAGAGGAATTGTGTATGGACAGAAAACGCAGAAATATACATCCGTCAATAAAAATATATATACACATATATATCTAACAAGACTCGTCAGCAGAGTTCAATCTCCAAGCAAATCTGAGCATCACAGCTATTAAACATTAATTCTGAAGGACTAATGGGAACCGGCTGGCAGCTTCAGTACTTTTTCATTGTTTGAACTTCTTTCATTTGCTTTCCAGGACTATCCTGTTTTTCTCAAGTCTTTTGCCACCAAGAGATCAGGGAGGGGGGGAAAAAATCTGCATTTTAATTGACATTCCAGAGAGCGGGAGAAGTCCAGAGGCTGCTGATTGCTGTCTATTCAGCCCAAACAGGCTTTTCAGATGAAAATGAGAAAAGGCTAGTGGAAGATTTACAGGGATTTGGTACAAAGGAGACAATAAAGTTTTAAATGTTGATAGCGTTTCACACCAAACGCATAATGGGTCCCAGTTAGAAGGGGCCGTTTTGCATTTAAATATATATTTCATTGACGATTTCTCTCCCCCCTTATCTCAGACGGGGCGGTTGTGCCCCGCGGCACGGCGGGGCAGCACCGGGCTCCGAGCCGGGGCTGCTCCTCCGGGGCCGAGCGCCCCGTCCTCAGCCCGCGCTGCCCGTCCTGCTGTCACCGCCGGAACCGTCCCCAAAGACACCCGCGGGGATGCGGGGAAGGCAGGGGAACAGCGCTGCTGCTCGGGCTTCCCCCCGCACCGCAGCGGCGACCGAGTGACCGCAACCCGACCCGCAGCTCCACCGGGGAGCAGAACAGAGCCCCGCACCGGCACAACCCGCCCCGAGCCCCGCACCGGGGGCTCCCCGAGCCCCGCGGAGCGCTGGAGCGCACACACGGCGCCGAGGGCGCGGCGGGACCCCCAGCCCAGCCCCGGGGCCGCTCCTTCCCCGGCCCG
>JAYDZK010000271.1:29417714-29461778 GCA_034509185.1 Euphonia xanthogaster
CGGCGCAGCGCCGCGCATCCCCCGCGGGACGCGCCCGGGGCAGGCAGGAGGGCGGCGAGGCGAGGCAGGAGCCGGCCCGGCGCCCCGTCCCGTGCCGTGCCGTGCCCTGGCTCGGCCGCAGCGGCTACCGACTCAGAGGGGCGAGCCCGCCGTGCCCGGCGCCAGCTGCCTCCTCCCCCGCGCGGGCATCGCCGAGCAGCGCGCCGCGGGTCCCGCTCCGCTCCATCCAGCCGCCCGCCCCGAGCCGCCGCAGCTTTGTCACGCCGACAGCCCCCTCGGGTGGGAGGTGGGTTTTCTCTCCCCCCTTTCCCCCTCTCGGCGCACTCCTCCGGCTCCTTCCTCCTCCCCCGGTCACTCCCCCCGCTGCAACCCGAGCCGTTTCCTGGACGGCGCTGCCGGGCTCTGCCAATCGCCGCCGAGCCCCTTCCCCCGCCCGGCCCTCGGAGGTGCGGAGCCGGGAGCCCCCACCCCGCCCGAGGGTCGCGGATGCCCCCGCGGCGCGGACCTGGAACACTCGGCGGCACCGGAGAGGGGCAGGAGGGGAGCGGGGACCCCCCGCTCCGGCCACTGCCTGCCCGGGGGAGCGGGACAGCTCATCCCGGTGCGACCGCAGGGCTGGAGGGGAGGAACCCCGCGCAGCTCCCGGACGGTTGCTCCGCTGAAAGTTTTCCAGCGGGTTGGAAAGGAAAGGAATGGTGGGGAGCGCGGAAAGCGCCACCGCTGAGGGTGAGCCTGGGCTGTGGCACCGGCACCCCGGCACTGGGCAGCATCTGCATCCTCACACGAAAATGGTACCAGCTCAGCAGCGGTCCCCAAAACCTCTCCTGAAGTGTTTCTGGCTCAGAAGCCACGGCTGGCCTGTGGCCAGTTCCATCTAGAGAGGGTGGTCGGATAACACCCGCTCCAAAAATCACTCTCAGTCCAAAGCTTGATTGCAGCTGCCCCGTGAATTGGTCTGACAGTGTACTTTTAATACCTGTGTGGTGCCCAAATGGGGAAAGTTGTCAAAAAGCTATGCAAACATCATTTGTTTGGACACACAGATTTAAAACTGCATAATATGGGTATTCAGAATTCAATATAGCTTAGCCTGATCCTTGCTTAATAAAACATTTGCTTTAGATGCCATCAACTAAAAGGTTTTGAATATGGAGTCTGTGTAATGCTTGCTTGTGTAGAGCCAGCTTGACAACAAAATCAATAAGTGGTGGTTGCCTCGAATTTAATCAGTGCTGATCAATTTAATGTTACTTTATTTAAGCTCTACTGTACATTTTATATGTTGTGTGTGCCATTGATCAAGGGGATTTTCAAGGACCGCGGCCACACGTCATAGTGTAAGACTATTTACACACACCTAGACTCCAAAAACTTGAAAAGAAGTTTTCTGTAGAGAATGTACTTACCTCCCAGCATGTATTTCCCCACTACTACTGCAGTCTTAATGAGGGATGGCAGACAAATTTGTAATTGATTGGAAAACACAGGTTTAGTTTTTTGGTTTTGTGGGGTTTTTTGTTGTTGTTGTTGTTCCTAAAGCAACAGACATCTGAATGTTCTGATTGAGAAGCTGAGATGTCACAGTCAAGATCCAATTTTCCCAGCACCCGGCATGTCCATCGCCCATTGAAAACATTGTTAACACATTCTCACATAAATTATTGTCTGGCACAGGAAGCTGCAATACCTTTCCCCATTCATCGATATCTTTACATACTCTGAAAGAAAAGGAAGCATTCCACTAAAAATGACAAATCAGAACACCTATTTCCAAGGTCTGGAAGCACTTGTCAGAATTTATTCTTTTGGAGGATGAAAAGATAGCAGTCTATCAATAGCAGCCTTTTCTCTTAAATGAGCCACATTCTCCTAAAGTGGCCCACAAGAGCCCAGCTCCTCAATCTGAGAAAAGCAGAAGCATGTTTGGAATTAAAGGGGTGGGGGGGGAGATCAATTCTGTCATCATATTTAGGCTTCAAGAGATCTCAGTGGGCCCAGGGAGCCTTTCATAGCAGTTAGGCTGCTGAATGAGAGCATAATCTCTTTACAGTTTTTTCCTCCTCCTCTCAAAGTGGCTGGGATCCTTTCTGTGAGCCCTCCTGCACGTGAATGGTGTGGCTAATAAGCCTATTAATGAGGTTCCACAGCAGAGTGTGAATAGGTAAATAAGCCCCAATCTGTTGAGGTTCAGGAGCAAGGGCAGTAAAGCCATCATGAACTAAAGGTGACAGTTTGAACTGAAATAGGAACAACAGCTCCAGGTTTCAAGGGAAAGAATAGACAGACAAGGCACACATTCAGGCTCCTTCTACCCCCTACCGAGTCCTATTTTCTCTCCCATTCTTCCTCCTTTATAAAATGTCTTGAGTAGTCACCCATTTTTTCAAAAGCTCTTGAGACGTCCTTTTTCATCCTGGCAATGATACATCAATAGGGAGGAAGGAAAATGAGGACACCAATGCTCCTTTGCCCCGCAAGTTTCAAAAGCAGGAACAGCGCTGTGTGCCCTCGCATATGGAAGCCGGGGGAGGAGAAAGAAAGTTAAATTGAATCTTTCAGCCCTGCCAGCTCTTTGTCGCTGCTGTCAGCCGAGCTCCGGTCCTCCCTCTGCACTCAGGCAGGGATACAGTTAATGTTCAACAGGGGCAGGGTCCGAGCCCTGCTCCAGCTGCAGCGAGGGCACAGCTGGGCTCGGCCAAATCCCCAGCGAGGGGCACGCAGAGGGGAGGAGATGCATTCATTGCTGCCCAACAGCTCTGTTACCTGGCGGGGTAAGGTGAAGATGTGCTTCATCTTCAGGCTGCACCTGGGCTGGACCCAGCAGAGCCCAGCTCATCCATAAAAGCCCAGCTGGAAGGGATGAAGGCAGAAGGTTCAGCAGGTGACAAACAGCTCGAGAGATGGGGTGAGATGGGCAACCAGCCCCTCCGAGTAATGTCGGAAAAGTCACCTCGGAAAAAAGCACAGCACAGAGCTGCTGAGAGCTCTCAGTTCTACTCCTCGCAGACTCTCTGACATTTCTTTTAAGTGTTGGAGATATCAGGGCAGCCAGGGCTCCACGGGACCCGGCTCCTCCGTGGAATTCCAGCGAGGAAGCAGCGCCGGCTCCTGGCACGGTGCAGACAGATGGCAGGGGAGGCCATGGGTACCCCGGGGAAGGAAGTTCTGCGGCACTCATCTATTCTCCAGGTGCAGGACATGCTAACATGCCACAGTTCCATCTGATGAAAACAGGAATAAAATACAGGAAGTTAAATTAGGGGAAAAATGAAAGAAAATGAAAGCCCACACATTCAAGTCTTAGAGGTCTAAGGGGAGAAACCCTCTAGATCAAAATTCAAACGACACATATCACCAAGGGTTTTCTCCATGAAAGACAATGGGAATCAACAATTCTTCCTTGTTATTCCAACTGTCCCATCAAAAAAATTTATCCTGCCCATGCTAGATATGATTAAATGCTTGGCTAAGATTTCTTTTTATTTTTTAATTTTTCTTTTCTTTGAAGTTCTTCCAAAGCTAAGTGTCTAAACCCAAACTTTGGCAGCTAAAATGTTTACCTGGTTTCCAAAGTGTTTATGGTTCTCTTTCCAGGCATCTTCAAACTTTTTTTTAGGGTACCAAAGAGCTAATCATAGGAACCCACTTCTGAAAATAGTTTTTTTCAAAGACAGGCAAAATTGCTTTATAGATTTTTCAGTGTCTTAGGGAAAAGGAATTTCATAAAAGACCAATCCTGTTCTAAAGTAAAAGCTACTACTAAAAGAGAGGCTTCCATACTAGTTCTCACCAAGTATTACTTCAAGAGCTTGATAAACTGAAAAATTGAGATAACAATTAATTATTTTAATGCAAATAGGTCCAATAATTATCCATGAGAGTGTGAAGTAGATGGGCTACCAAGTTCTTTTGCAGGAAAATGTGTGTGGGAAGGGGGAGCTGCAGTTCCTGGCCCATCAAAGGATAGCTTTACTGGGTGTTTATCAAATAAGGAAACCTCATTTTGGTTAAGCTAGAGAAGGGGGCAAATTAATTGCTTTTGTCTACCAATTTTTGATCTTCCTCTACATTATGAACAGTTGAATATTCTAGGAAACACTTCTTCAGCCAGTAAGGCTAAGTAGTTGAGAAAAAAATCTTATTTTGACTGCTGCTTTGTCAATGTCTTGTAATGGCATTTGAGCATCTACACTCCCCTTGGATTGTTATGCCTTGTAGCCATGTAACCTTTCTGCTGCTCCTCTCATTTTGTGTGTCTTAAGGAAAATATTCCAAACAAATATTTGTTGTTTTCATTGCAGTGTTGCAAGATATATTTAAACAGGAAATGTGGTGTGTTTTGAGCAGGGTATTACAGTGGGATCCTGGACATTCGATCATTTCTGCTCTTCTCCATTGGCTTTCCTGGGAAAGGCACTTAATTTGTCTGTGTCCAAGATCTCCAGCTATGAAATGAGAATAATAGATGCTTCCTGTCTCCCACCCTTTATCCAGTTCATCTATTTAGATGGTAAGCTCCTCATCTCTGACCATGTTTTTATGCATGGCTTAGAACAATAGGGCACTGATCTCAGCTGGAACCTCCAGGCGCTTCCATAATGCAAATATTGAATACTAAATAATCAAAATAAAAGAAAATCCTCAATTTATTATGTATTCCCTCATAAAGAATTTGTCACACACTGTCCTGGTAGAGCACCCCTGGCTCTTGGGGAACAGTATAATTTCTAAACAGTGGAAAGCAGCATCCATTGGAGAAGATCTTTTAGCAGTGAGCTCCTTTAAAGCAGACTGCAGAGAAACCCTGGGAATAAACTTCTGAGTGCTAAGCAGGGCACAGCCAGACAGAGCCAGACTTGTAAAAACGAGAAGACAAAGGCTGCAAAGAAAATTTCTCCCTGTGTTACAGAACTTGGGTATATTTTGCTTGTTGGCCCAAGCACTTCTCATTTCTGTTCCCAGCTGATCAATACCCACTGGCTTGTTTTACTGGAGCCCTGTGTCTCACTGGACCGGCTGCTGGTTGTGGCAGCTTCCCCTGCAGTGTTACATCAGATCAGATTCCTCTCTGGTGACACCGCAGGGTTCAGCAGAGGTGCTCCAACTTCCAGGCACAGCCTCGGAGCAGGAGGTGTGAAGTCAGGGCTCGTGTTACCGTTTAAACCCTGGAAGGAGCAGGAAACTGGAAGGCAGGAACCCACAGTGTGGGCACTCTATTCTTTCTGGACAGGGTGCTGTGACCCAGCTGTCCCACAGCACCAAATCCCAGCAGATCCATCCTGCTCCCCAAATCCTGTGCTGCAGTGCCAAGCTCTGCATTCCCAGTTTACTCTCCCACAGGCCCAGGTGCAGACACAAGCAGGCACAGTCACTCTGTAGCAGCTAAAAATATAATATAAAAGTAATTCTTCTACTTCCCACCTTGGGTAATAAAGCACTAAATGCCTACAACTACTTCCCTGCCTCATTCTTCTTAACCCTCAAACATATTTCAAGTCAGCATTCTCCAGGCAGTTCATATTCTTTCTCCTCTCCCCATCCTTTGCACATAATTTCCTTTCCCTATCTCCTACCATAGTTTTCACTGGAATTTGCTTCTTCCTTTCTGTGTCTCTCTCAGTGAAAGCCACGCCTTTTATCAGCTCCAGTCCCCACTGGGCCTCCTCCTCCACTTTGCCAGGTGATTGGGGTACCCACAATTTCACTGGATTGCCTTGGAGAGCAGTGATCTGCCCAAGAAAGTCTCCACATAAACAGAGATGCATCGAGGTTTAACAGCCCTCATTTGTTAACTGTGTAACCACTTTCACAAACTGCAGTCCCCAAAAATGGGATGGGAAGGTGATGGTCAGGCAGATAAAGTCCAAAGACAATTTGATACAGGCATGGGGAGTTTCTTAAGGCGAAGTCACAGAAAGGTTTCCCACACACAGACCCAAAGTATCCTTTTCCTTGCTCCCACAGACCCAGAAACACCCTCTTCTCCTTCATTCTTTTCTGTTTTAAATAAAAGGTTGCAGGGAAGCTTGCTTTGCATGAAATCCAGACTTGTATTACTGAATATTCATATGCATATGAGTGAATATTCATATATGTATAAACACACAGCCATATTTCAGGGCTTGAAGAGAAGGCCTGCTTTTGATTTAGATAGCCAAGCTGAGGTCAGATTCCATTTCTTCAAGGACAGCAAAGGTCGTGTTGGTGATTGCTGGATGAGAAAAACCCAAAAACCCTCATGCTGCTCTCCTGATGCCAACTGAGCAGAGATCCTCCTGGAGACTCCCAGGGCTGCTGAACTCAATAGGTCAGGAAATGTTTTGCACTGTGGGTACAAGTAAAGAGGCCAGCAACTTGATTACAGGGGAGACTTAGTTAAATATTCACTGGGATTCATTATGTGAAAACCACTAGAAAGGAACAAGTTTCTACAGGAAGGGTAGGGCTGTTTTATTCTTGCTTCTGCTGTGAAATGCTCCTGGTGGCTGCCGAGCCCAGCTGCTGTCCTCTAGTGGGAGGAATACAGCAGGTCCGTGAGGATGTGCAGCAATGCTTTTGCTGGCTTTTAATCCTGGTGCTCCTTTAATTTCCCAAAGAGAGCCTTCTAGACCCAGCCCTGTCCCACAGGTGTCCTCCACGGGGGTTTCATGACAAACAGCCTCTCCCTACCTTTCCCAGCTGGATGGGTCCCAAATTTTCGCAGGTCCTTTGAAAAGGGCCATGATGCTGATTGGTAAGAAATGATAAATCTCAAAAATCTCTTTTTAAAGGGAGATTTTAAACAGGGCTCCAAATTTTTACTGGAATATTTAGCCTCCTTATCTGCAAATTAGAGTAGCAACACATCTGAAAGCAACAAATTCAATTTTGGCCAAGCAAAGGGTAGTAAGGAGTGAGGAACTAGAGAAACACTGATCCCAGATTTACAGAAAGCACTAGCTCTAAAAAGAGTTTTTCATGGCATGCAAAGGGTGAAATCCTGTGTTGGCCAGGGATGTAGCTCTGCCTTAAAAACATACAAGGCAATTTCTCTCCTGTAAATTTTATTCCCTGAAGCCTTACATTCAGCAATCTACTTTCTGAGGAAAAAAAAAAAAAGAAAAGAAAAAAAAGGCATCAGCAGTCCCGCCCTGCTCCACATGTAGCAACAAGCTCCTGGTTAATTCTAGAAAACAGAGAAACTGAAACATTTTAAACAGAAACTGCTGTGATCGCCAGACTACAACCAAGGGCGGGAGAGGGGGAGGAACAAGCAGTGAAAAATTGAGCTAAAAGCAAAGGAGCTGCATTTGTATTTGTGTTCAACAGGAAAAACATCATTTGCAGATAAGAAATAATGCAGGTTTAACCCTGTCTCTGCAAACAAACAAAACGGCAGGAGCAACTACCAGCAATGGGTTTCTTTCCATGCCACAGGGGTGCCCAGGGGTCAAGGGAAGGGACAAAAGCAAAAACAAGCTGAAGGAGAAAAGAAGGGCACTCATACGGTGCTCTCACTAAAATTGTCATGGAGCCAGGACATGATGGGGAAATACAAGGTTTCTTTGGGGAATACAAGGTTTCTTTTCTTTCTGCATTACTGCCTTGAATAACCCGGTTTCTGATTGTTTAAGGGGTAAGGAGCAGACCAGGAGTGTTTTCCGTAGGTATGTGAAAAATGGGGTTAACCCCCACTTTCCTCAGAGAGCAGCTTGCAAAAGATCCCAGAGGAAAATCATGCTATGATCCCGTGTGCTTAGGGACAGCCAGCTGCTTTGTATTCCAGGAAAATCTGTCTGGTCATTGGATATGTTGAATGCTGGGTTTAGTACTGAGACTTCCTTTTCTTGGATGCTGAGAAGATCACCAAACTGGCCCAGCAGAGAAAACCTCCAAATGCCCTTGCATCCAAAACTCTGACCAATTTGCCACCCATTTGGAGCTCTTCTGTTAATAAGAGAGAATAGTGGGAGAAGGGAATTAACTTCACTAGAGGGAAAAACTCTTCAAAGTCCTCATATCCATGTCAGAATCATGGAATGGTTTGAGTTGGAAGAACCTTTGAAGGTCAGCTAGTCCAACTTCCCCTGCCATGGGCACCTTTCACTGTCCCAGGGTGCTCCAAACCCAGTCCAGCCTGGCCTTGGACACTACAGGGATGGGGCAGCCACAGCTTCTCTGGGTGCCCTGTGAGTGCTGGGTCATGTCCAGTTTTCCTCCCCCTTTCCAGCCTGCAGCACAGAGCTCCAGCTGCAGGAAGGGATAAGCTCACCAGCCTGATGCTGGAGGAGAGGCAGGAGCCTCCAGGCACTGCAGACCCCACTCCTGGGGGGCTGTGCTGCCTCTCCCCGTGGGATCTGTGGGCTGGGAGCTGAAGCTCCTCACCAGAGCAGTGAGGAGAAGCAGTGCACAGCTGTTTGCATGATACATATCTTGGGAATAAATAAACCTCATCTCCAGTGCTGCTGCTTTCTAAACATCTACAGAGACATGCATTCACTCCAAACATTCAGAAAATAAACAGAAAGGGAGCTGCTCAGTAAACCCTCCTCCAGCCAAAAGCCAGCCCTGCAAAAGTGTCATCTCTCAACAGAACCCAAAATCTCTTCAGACACTGAAATTTGTCTTTTTAAGAAATGCTCTGTCTCCATTTTCTGATGCAGAGACACCTCAGAGGCTCTAGGCTTAGGTTTCCTAAGCCTGATGAATGTTTTTCCACAAATACTGGGAGGCAGAAGGAGGTAAAGAATAGTTAAATGCAGCACAATTGAAAATTAGCTCAAAATGCCTCAAGCTGCAATTCAGATGGATTACAAGATAACCTCAGTAGTTTCAAGAATTTAACAAGAACAGCCCTAAATCAACATAAATACTTGCTCAACCATTTTCATCTCAGGATTAATGTCAGATTTTTTTTTGTTGTAGTTCTTTTCTCTTGTGACATTAAAACCATTTTCCAGCTTTTATTTTTTGGCAAAGTATTTGTGGTTACTGGGAAAGGGGGGTGAGAACGGTGATGAGGCAGGGGCAGTGGGGTCTGCACCTCCTCTGGAGAGTGGGAATGGAGCTGGGCAGGTGAAGTCTGGTGCTGGTGGGTGCCCCTGGGGGATTTGCTGGGGTTTGGAAGGGAGACAGGCAGATGCCTCCTGCCAACCCCTCTTTGGTTTTGCCTGCTGAGTTTTGTCACAAGGCAGCTGTGACCGTTTTCACTGCTCTTGAAGGTTTAAGTGCTGGTGGGCCATGCCCACACTACATTCCCACTCACACTCAGCAGCACTGACAGCCTCAGAAGCCCTTTATTCTGGGGTAACTTCTGGAGATCTCTTTATACTCAGAGAGAAAAAAATCCCCAGAGAGCCACCTGTGGCCTCTGGGATAAATTTCTGCTTTATGGTCGCCCGCAAGCTGGCCTGGAGACACACCCTTGCTTGCTGGAGTACAGATAAGCTTCCAAGGACTTCAAAGGGATTGCTGAAGCAGACTGCAGTAGATTTCTGCAGAAATGTAATGCACAGCATGTGTCTGAGGGGAAGGAGAAGAGCTGGGGTGGTTTAGATTAGATAGCACTATTTGGCTTTCAAGGGTCTTGAAGACGTAATTGTCTTTTAGAGTGGAATATTTGACTTCAGTTCACCCAACATTGCAGAAGAGCTTGTAGATAAGCAGGAGAAATTATTTCCTTGTGAGGACTGGGTACCACTTCCATATGACAAATCTCCCTTAGAGCATTTTTCCATCCAGGGTGTCATTGTGCTGGGGCAAGGCTCAGTTATACACCTGTCCAGGTGTATATGTAGTCCTAGAAATTTAGAATTGAATTTATTATTGCTATAGAGCACCCCAGGGCCACCACAGTCCTAAAATATTTGGGTTGGAAGGGATATTAAAGATAATTTCATTCTGACCCCCTGCCACGGGCAGGGACAGCTTCCACTAGAGCAGTTTGCTCCAACCCCAACCAACCTGGCCTTGAACAATTCCAGGGATGGGGCAGCTTCTCTGGGCTACCTGGGCCAGGGTTTCACACACTCCTTGTAAAAAAAAAAATTCCTTATATCAACCTTCTTTTAGTTGGAAACCACCACCTCTTATCTGATTACAACCAGTCCTGCTAAAAAGCTCATCCCCACCCATTCTGGGCCACTGCACATTGCCTCATCTACTGCAAGTTTTCTGATGGTATTTATTCATTGTTTGGTTCCAGCTCTGCTCTGTGAATACACATAGACAGGATTTTACATATTTGTCAGGAGATTGTGGTCTGCTCTCAATGTTTTTTCTTTCTATTTAAAGTCAATAATATCTTTCAAGAGTTAAAGAGTAGGATGAGTTTCTTCCCCTGAAGGAAGGTACGCCCAAATAACCAATAGCCAACCTTTACTCAGCTCCTCCTTAGGTGAATATTCCCTATTTGATATCCAGATTTATTTTCCTTGAAGAAATGTGCCAGACCCTGCCAACAATGTGAAAAATCGCTGTGAATTTGTCAGCAAGAACATTTGCTCTGGAGTGAGTATGAGCTTGAAGAGCAGAGCCAGAGTCAAGGCTGGGACTGAAGATTAACTGTTTGTTCCATTAAATATTTTACTGGCCAAACACAAAGCAGTGTAAAGTGTGTGTGTCTCAGGCCAATAAAAAAACATCTGCCCAGGAAGATTTACCTGCATGCAGTCCTCAATTGCAGGCTTTGAAATTCCTTGTATAAATCTCACCTCCTTGCCTATCCAGAGGGTTTTATTCCCACTCTTCTAGTGAGCTCCAATCTTCAAATGCCACCCTGTGCATCTCTGCTGATGAAAGCCACAAAGGCAGAGGAACATAAAAACTTTCACAGCTGCCAGCTCACAACCCACCAGAACTTTTCAGGTCTGTGCCTCACCATCAGTAAAGAGAACCTCTGTAAGGAAGATTTTTCTGCCTATTTTCAGTAAACACAGGGAGATAAACGTATGCAGTTTTCGCCAAAACACTCTCCAGCAAAGTACTGGTTTTGCTTCAAAAAGTAAAATTCTTGCTGGTAAATAAATGTGTTTCTCCAAAGTGAGCAACTTTCTAAATGAAAGCATGAGTTTTTCTCTTCATTTCAATAACTACTGGGCAGTAAGGTTGAAAAAGCAATAATTTGTGAAGCTGTGTTGTACACAATGAAGAATAATTTAGCACTGGCAAAAGGATGGATCCTGGCTTTAGCATGCTGACAAATGAAAGAATAATTTTCCAGTATTTTATCCCTTGGATATTGCCTGCTTTTCACATGAGGCAAATTGGTATTTCAGTTCTCCTCTAACCCTGCTTTGCTCACAGGTTAAAAAACATAACATTTATTAGAATGAACTCCTAAAGCACAAGAGAGGGAGTCTGACTGATGTCATTTTGGGGACGTGGTCTGAGGGTTCATCAAACCCACTGACTGAATAAATCTAAGTGTAAAATCATGGCAAATACTGGAGTCACTACGTCTATGTCCCCCCAAAACACTTTCTTGTTTACCTACTAATTCCAGAGTATTAAGAGAAGACTCATTATTCACAGACAACGTAATTATGTTTGGCATTCCCTCTAGACATTCATTCACCACTATTACAGAGACAGAGAAAAGTCAAGCAGACCTCACATACAGGCCTTTATCTTCATTTTTCTTCAAGGCCCTGTACAGAAACAGCTGAAGCCAGTACAAGGGTTCATCTAGATCATGAGCACTGGAATAATTTAATAGATTTATACAATGCTGGAAGAGTTTGTAGGGTGCTCTTGGGTTGTAGGGGTGGTTTCTATGGGATTGTTTCAAAGGTCCTCTTCTTACTTGCCTTTTATTCCCCTTCTCATCACAAGCCTGTTGCTCTTGTTCAGCACTGCTGTAGTGACAGCCCTGGCAACTCCTGCCAGCCCAGGTATTCCCAGTGATGTAGAAATTTTCCATGCCCATGCCCATGCCCTTCCCAGCTCATCTGCAGAGGCTCAGGAGCCACTTGGGCAGGCAGCAGTGGCTTGGATGTCACTGCAGTTCAGCCACAGCTCCTCCACAAGAGGCCAGGAGGAGGAGGAGGAGGAGGAGAAATCCTGCTCCAGCCAGGGAGGTCTGTGCCCTGCCTACCATAGGAGCTTTTGTAAAATTCCCTTCTATGCTAAGGGAAGAGAAGAAAAATATACTTAGCAACTCCAAAAGTCACTACCACCACTGTATTTTGCATTCCTTAAATATCTAAGCACACAAGGATTGTTTTCGCAGGAAAATGAGTAGAAAGAGGGCTGCTGTGCAGTTCATTGCTTGGCCTGGGGTATTTCCTGGTGAATTATCCCTTAGCACTGGTGTTCCATCAGGCAAGCAGTAACCCATTCCCCAGGACAAGAAAAGTATCAGGAGGCTCTCTGAAGGTGAGACAATTCCCTTTAAGCCAAGTCATATTTAATGTCAGGGAGAAGTTATTGGAGGAATAGATACAGAAGTAAAAGCACATCACAGAAAAATTCAGAAAATGCCATTTGTTCTCACTTTTCCCCCACTTCTTCATGCAGGAAAGATTGAGTTAAGACTTAAAGCATGAAGGTAAGCAATGCTTTAGTACAGTATTTAAAACATTTTATTTCACCCAAGTGGAGACTTGCAGCATCTCGTCTGAACTCCTGCATTGCCTGGGTCAGGCACTTGCTACCAGAACCTCCAGCATTAAGACCATAACTTCTGGTTGAACCAGATTGTTTAGAAAAAAAAATAACCCCATCTTAATTTAAGTTTTCAAAGAGAGAATTCGTCATATCCCTAGGCAAATTGTTTCAGATATTAAATTCTCCAGTGGCCAAGAATGCACACCTTATTATTGGTCTGAATTCTTCAGCTTCAGCTTTCAGCCACAAAACCTCATTATAATTTTGCTTCATTAAAGAGCCCTTTCCCCACACCAGAACCCTTTGGCACTTACGGTTTGTCACACAGAGAAGCATGGGGTGATGCACATACTGTCAGGGAGAGACTGCACGCAATAGCCAGTAAACTGTGCAAATTTGCTGCATTTACAGGAATTTCCTGAGTAACCTAAATCAATGCCAGTTATCCAGTCTTTTATTTAGGCCAATTAAACATTTGAAAAAAAAAAATAAAGCATGGTCAGTTGTGCTTTCAGCATGTGCCGACAGCAGGGACAGCACTGCATCAAACACCATTAAAATTAGATATTTATGGAAAGGTTTAGGTGGGGTATCAATATTTTTCACCCAGAGGATGGTTGAGCACTGGAACAGGAGCAGTGGTCACAGCACCAAGCCTGACAGAGCTCAGGAAGTGTTTGGACAATACTCTTGGGCACAGGGTGGGATAGCTGGGCTGTCCTGCACAAGGCCAGGAGCTGGATTTGATGGTCCTGATGGATCCCTTCCAACTCAGCACACTCTGTGATTCCATGAAATGACATACCAACACAAACCTGGAGCACCATGGCATGGCATGGCTGTGCTGTCCCCACACCCCCAAAGCAGAAAAAGCCCGGAGCTGCAGAGTCACCAGCGCAGCAGGAGCACGCAGCGCCAGCGGGCCGCTCCCGTGCCTGTGTGCACCTCACAGCTCAGGGAATTTCTGTTGTGTTTGGCACGGGATGTTTGAAGGCAAACAATGCAGCACCTGATCGTTGTTTTCCCCTGGCCTTTGGGAGGCTGCGGAAGGAGCAGCGGGGTGAGGCCAAGCCACGCCGGGAGCGCTGCCATGGCTGCGGCCTGTCGCAGCTTGACGGCTCCGGCGCGTGGGCCCTGCTCCTCCTCCCAGGCTGGCTGGCAGCTCCAAGCCATGGCAGAGCACAAAGTTAACTCCCTGCCTGCCTCCCAGAGCACCACACGGGCTTCCTGGAAGGATGACCTGCACCACAATGGTGCTGCTGCCCTGCTCCTTCCCCAAGGGAGGCTCAAATGGGGCTCAGAGGGCTGTGGTGTGGTGATGGCCGCTTCGCTGGGGGAAGGAGGACACAGGTGAAAGAGAAAAGCCCCTGAGAACAGCAAGAGCTCTGGGTTTCCACATGGTGTTCGTTCCACGGGAAGGTGTTTGGAGGCGATGATTTCTGCTGTGGTCAGTGGTGGTGGTGTTGCAGCTGCCATGGGCGTTCCCAGAGGAAGCTCTGCTCCAAAGCAGGGCCTCCCCGGTGCTGAGGCCACATCTTCAAGGAATTAAACTGTACTGGCAAACAGCAGCTGTGTGACAGCACACCCAATCTATACCTTCATGGATGGTTCAGTCACTGAGGTACTGCAGGCTCTTCGGGATAAACATCCCATTAGCTATGATTCTTCTAAACCCAGCAGTTTTGCAGAAGGCACAATTCATTTTCTCACTCAACTTTTTATAATTAAGATGTGTTTTGGCTCAGAGACAGCCCCAGCTTCAAGAATTCTGCTGGTTTTGGTTTTTTTTTCATTTTACAAAGGCATGTAGTGACAAGACAAGAGGGAATGGCTTCAAATTGACAGAGGGCAGGTTTAGATGAGATATTAGGAAGAAATTAGTTACTGTGGGGTTGGTGAGGCCCTGGCACAGGGTGCCCAGAGAAGCCGAGAAGCCCCATCCCAGTGAGTTCCAGGCCAGGCTGGACAGGGCTTGGAGCAACCTGGGGCAGTGGAAGGTGTCCCTGCCATGGGCAGGGGGTGCAATGGCATGATCTTTAAGGTCCCTTCCAACCCAAACCATTCTGTGATTCTATGACCAATACATTTTAAAGAAATCTGGTTTTTGGTCTTCACCCAACTTTTGAGCAGAGGAATGGGCAGAGCCTAGCATTTCCAGCAGCTCTCTCAGAACAGAGCTAGGAAGGAGTTCTTAGGGAAGCTGGAGGTGTATCTCAAACTGACAGGAGGGACATGAACATAGAGAGAGGTGAACAGGAGAGTTCCCAGACACTGAATGTTGGGTTACTAGATAATTAGCTTAATAGTAATATTAGGTATTAGATCAATATTAGATATTTTCATTAATATTCTTGGCACAGGAAATAGGAGCACATTGAATTTTGTTGATAGCCTAAGACTGGAAAGGACTGTCAAACACAGGAAGATGGGAATGTCTATTCAGGGAGAATGGGATCAGATCAGACAAGAATAAAAAGAAAGCCTGAATTCACTGGTACAATGAATAGAGTTGTGCTGCTCAGGATTAACAGTGACAGTTATGCCAAACTTTACCAGCTGGCAATGACAAGAAAATGTAGAACACATGGAAGTTAGAAAGTTTTGAGCTATTGAGAGAGATTCTGGAGTAACTTTCTAGATAGTAGTGAGGGCAAATTCCTGCCTAACCTTAGGCTGACAGCGATACACAGAGGACTACATACAGTTATGATGAGCTGATGATGGGGTTCAGCATCCCAGGTAGGAGCAGGAACTTCAAATTGAAGCTGCTCCTGTCTGCTCTACAAATCAGTGGGTGCTTTGCTAATTAAACCCTTTTTGTGATTACTATCTCCACTTCCATTTACATTTTTTAGGGCCACCACTATAATCAAGCTGAACACCATGTCTCCATATATACATTTCTTTGCAAAATATTCATTCAGAAATGTTCAAAGCAGGCCTGGCTCCAGACTGAGGCCTTTTCTTACCTGACAGCAGAGATCTTCCTCACCCTCAGCAACTGACTGAGGAAACATTTGTCTACAAACAGGTAATTTGGGGTGATGATAGCCTTGGTGTATACAAAACACTGCTGCATTAAACACATCCCACACTTCAGAGGGAAAAGGCAAAGTACATCAGGTCAGCAGCTTCTGAAGTTTCTGCAGCACAGCTGGATGAAAGTAAAAGCCACCCTCAGCAAGGGGGGTGATACTGAGCCAAGCGAAGAACACTAAGAGTAGAGCTGGGGTGTAGGTAAAGACAGGAATATGCTCAATTCTCAGCAATTTGCACTGAGTACATGAAGGCTCTATTTCTCCTCTGAGCAGCAAGATGTTTCCAGCAAAACCTGGGTTAGAAATAGAGATATTTGCAATGCTTTTATTACCATTATAGTTCATCCAAGATGATGTGTCTGGTTTGAAAGTCGCAAAAAAACATATTCTTGTTAAAAATGCTGCCAAGAGGCTAAATGAAAACAGCCCACTGCTGAATCCCATGTTTGCAGCATTACCAGTGGGTTTTTTCAAGGGTGTTTATATAGACAAAGTTTCATTTAACAAGGCAAAAGCCGGAGCTCTCACATACTCCATTATTTCTCTGCAGGTCCTTCTCACCAGGGTTAAGTCTTTACACTACTTCCAAGCAAAGCAGCCAAGAAAAAGAAGAAACAAACGCTACTACTACTGAGCACAGAGGCCTCCTTTGCAAGAAATGTGATTAATGGAATGAAGTTCCTGGCATGTCTGCCGCCGGCTGTCACAACGTGTGCCTAAAATCCAGGGCTGAAATATGATCCCTGCTCCTTCCAAGATGCATTGTGGCTTCTAGCAAGTTCTTCTGGAAGCACAGGCAGCTCTTTGCTCAGGAGCTGGGCTCCTCCTGTGTGTTGTCTCTCTGAGAGCTCTTTGGGGGTGAAGACCCTCCTCATTTGCTATGAAGCTGGTGTTGGTGAGCTCGGCTTTGCTGAAAGTTCCGGAAACTTTTCTATGTGGTTTGGAGAACTGATGCACTTGGAGAGACACAAGGCAAAGCACCTCCTGGAATCCAGAAAAGGCTTTGTGTTTGTCCTGTCTTTAGCTCCCCACATTTGTACATCAGAAACCCAATCTCTGTGAACTGAACCATGGTGGAGACCTCTTTCCTTATGTTCACAAAATGGCAAGGGAGCAACTGCAGCTTGGGAGCTCTCTGGCCTTTGCTGGCCCTGTTCAGGTTGAAGGTATTTTCATTCTCTTTCTTTGGGTTTTCCTTTTCTTCTACATGAAGGAAATGCCTTTTCACCATTAAGCCTTTCCTCAGCTGCATTTCAAACCCAGAAAATATTTTACCTCTAGCAAATTTTACCCCCTCATCATTTTTCTGCTGTCTTCAAAGCTAGTGAGACAGCAGCATTTTTACCACCACAATCTGCCTCAACTTGCAGCACCAGAAACCCCACCACTGTGAGACCCCTTTTTGCCAGCCTTTTCCCAGCCCTTGCTCACAGGTGATCCCATGGGAGACATCCCCTCTGGGAACTGCTGAGAGTGGAGGTCACCAGCTCCTGCTGGACTTCATTAGTGAAAACACACTGTGGTTTTGGATAAAACCCATGATTTTGGAGAAAACCCAGCGTATCAGTTGCACAGGGGAGTTGCTAATGTGCATTATCTGCTAATGAACAGGTATTTTCTAAGACTGGGAACAAACAAACCCACAAAACTTTCTGCAAAACAAAAGAGCCAACAGAACGAGTCAAACCAAGCCTGCCTGACCGTTGACTCTGTGCTTGCTTCAGCAGGTTCTGGCTCTGGCCCCACTCGAGCCACAGAGTTTTGAAATCCATGCGTTTCTTCGTTCTCATCTTTCAGCTTTGCAGTAGACTTTTTTCCCCCCACAAACGTCTCTGAGGCCGTGTGGGATGTGGTCCAGCTCCCATTAAGGTCAGTGGGAGTGCTGCCACTGCTTCCCTGTGGGTCTCAGCCCTATCCCATTGTATTACATTTCTAACTGCAATTGGATACAGATTATTTCAATTTTTTTTCCTCTCCTAGTGCCCACAATGGGCAAAGTATTTTCCAAACAGAAGAGGTCCCACTGCATGTCCCTAAATCTCTAGAGGTACTGGAAAAATTCTTCTAATTAAATACATTTGACATGCGAGATCATAACTGTTCTCTAATAATTTTTTTAAAGACTTCTCTCTCATGGAACTTTTCTTAACTCTACAATAGCAGGGATTAAATCCTGATTCTGCTGAAGTTCATGGGAGTTTTTCCTATTAGCTTTGTTGGAGCCATATTGTCTTGCTTCATTTCCAACTTTAACACTACTGGGCCACTACTGAAAATGTTCTGCAAGGAACCAACACAAAAATGTCTGGTTTGGGTGACTGGGTTAACCTTCAGAAAAAAGGAAAAAATCAAGTTTTCCCCAGAGAGCAAAACAATAGATAGTAGGATGATAGTTACACTGTCTGATGTGAAGTGTTAAGAAAAACAATGACAACCAGGTGCCAAGCTTGACCTTTATATGAAGATTTGGAGACAGAGTTTAAAGACATCATGGACATCCCAAAGTGGGGATTTCATGAAGGAAACACAAATTTACAGAGTTTGTGAATGAAGAATTCACTCTTTTTTCTATAACAAGTTGACCAGGGGGCAGTTTGGAACTGTTTGGGACTCAGTCTGGTTAGGAAGATTCAAGTGATACCTGCTAGCAACCAGGAAAAAACTGACAGTGACTAATTTGGGGAAAGATACAGATTTGTTGTTACTGTGCACACATTGCAGTGCCACAGATGAATTTCCTCACACGGCAGTGCTGCTTTGTCACCAGTCAGCTCCTCCTCATCTGGAGTTTTTACTGATTGACAGAGCCTGCTCTGCTTGCAAGGGCTGACCCTAAAAGCAGGTTGTGATTGATGGCAGGTCCCTGCTGCCAGAGCAGCCTCTCCAAGTCACCAAAAGCACGCTGGCCTCAAGTTTACACACAGGCTCTCTCAGTATTTACTGATGTCAAGCAGGCTGCATGCATGCTGTATTTACCAAAAAAATATCCATGTTTGGGTGGCATGAACCCAAAG
Organism: Euphonia xanthogaster; assembly: GCA_034509185.1. NCBI lineage: Eukaryota > Metazoa > Chordata > Aves > Passeriformes > Fringillidae > Euphonia > Euphonia xanthogaster. Next base: position 29,436,352 of record JAYDZK010000271.1, read on the forward strand.
GAGGAACTCTGAAACTGCTTCCTGCTGCTGCTGCTGGAAAAGGGCAGAGCCTGGATGCCTCCTGCTCGGACACATCTTGTGGGAAGGAGCCCTAGCAGGGTTCCAGCAGAGCCAGCATGAAGGTGTGTGGGAGAGGCTGCTTTTGCACACTGATTTCTGGTCATACTCGCTGCCATTTAGATCAGCCTTTAGGTTAATTAATTGTTGTGGCAAAAGGAGAAAAAAAAAAGGTTTGGGCATACTTAGAGAGACATAAAGAATGCAATTAATTAAAAGAGATGCCTGGAGCTTGCACAGCAATATCTAAAGGGATGAACATCACTGGGGATCAGTCTCTTCTCCCAAGTAACAAACAACAGGACAAGAAGAAATGGCCTCAAGTTCTGCCAGAGAAGTTTAAATATCAGGAAAAGTTTCTTATCTAAAACGTGGTCAAGCAATGACACAGGCTGCCCAGGGCAGTGGTGGAGTCATCATCCCTGGAAGATGTAAATATGTGGATGTGGCACTTGGGCACATGGGTTAGTGGTGGCCTTGGCCAGGCTCAGTTAATATGGGACTCACTGGAGGCTTTTTCCAGCCTTAATGATGTTTTCATCCTGGGATTGTCTGATGATGATATTGATGGCAAGCCATCAGCCAAATCAGACATATCCAGGGAATCTGAGAGGGAGAAACACACTTTGTCTATTTCTTTAACATTTTTAAGCCCGGAGAGCACTACTTTGAACACCCAGAGTGGTTTTATCTGTAGCTCTTAGGACAAATGCCATTGTTCTTGACCTAAAAAGCACACCTGGAGCCCGAACTTAGCAGAGCTTTCATTGTGCATTGTTATTGAACACACGTGTAAGCCCCATTGAAACTAATAACCTCAAAGGTATACTCAATTTATTTGTTCAACAGGGATCAGGGATGTACTTGAAATATTTCCAGAGTTTGAGGAACTGAGCTAAAATCACAGATCTATCTTTTATTCTCATGATTAATGCACTCATTAGGAAAATTCTTCACTCTTTCTGTGTCATCTTTTATAATAAAGGCTCCCACAACAGCTGTAGACAAAATTCCTCTCCCCTTTTTAAGGGCATATGATCCTCAGCATGGGCAATATAAACAGGTTCAGCCACATAAAACAAATATGGATTTTGCTGGTACTTTTCCCATATCTAAGAAAACCTACACTAGGGTTTTTTTTTTTTGTTTCTTTTAAACATCAAAAACATTTGGCTTCATAAGCAGCCAAGAGTGGTTATATACTTTGTAAGTATATTAAAAGTCAGAATAGCTGCTCATGAACATACTGAATGGATTTTACTAGTTTCCCATAATGGAGTCCAGGCTGGCATTGCTTTAGACATTTTAGTGCAGAAGAAATGTCAAGCATGCACTCATCCCCTGACTGAAGTTCAAATCAAACAAACCAGGCTAGACAAGCTAATAACAAGCTTTGTTCACTCCAGAATGGCAGCTATGGAAATATGCCTCATTTTATATATTATTACATGCACAAGCTGAAGAGGCCACTGACAAAGCAACCAGCATTGTTTTTCTTCTTTAAATGACCATTTCCAAGCTAGTTATCTAACCAAGAATAATAATTAAAAAAAAAAATCATGTTGTACTTTCAGCATGGATGTCTTCATAATTCAGTTTTCCCTCTCATAAATTATGATTCATGTAAGTAGACTTTTTTTTTACTACTAGAAACTGGGAGCATGTATGGAAACCAATATTATCAAATCTTGAAAGTGAATTAGAGCCACTTTTGGGGGGTTGATTTATAAAGGCATGATATGCCTTGTTGTTTGTTATGACATGCCTTGTTGTTTGCAGCTCTAGTGTCAAAATAAAGTGCAAGAACAATTTATAGTTTGTTTCTTATATAAAAATTAACATTCAAACTTGAATTATTTTACAGCTATATTTAAGAGATGGTCTGGAGATGGGAGAACACTGAGAATGCTGCTACTCAGTCTTCAGGGGTGGTTTGCAATTTCCCTTTCCAGGAAGCAAAAGCCCCTTTTCAGCTGGTGTCTGACAGCTTTGCAGAGTTCCTGACTGAAGATGGGAGGAAGGCACATTCCCATCCATGCACATCCCTCTGCTGTAGAGGAAATAAACTGGAAGCAGCCCTGGCACGGTTGGAGATGCCTCCAGAACTGCTCTCTCAAAACCTGCAACCCAGTGCCTTGAAGAAGTATATACATTAACCTCTTTCCTTCTAAATTCCTACGCCTACATTCCAAATATTTACCCTAGCAAACATTGCCCAGCCTATGGATTCCAGCTCCAATCAGCATCCTGCCTCCCTCTGCCTGGATGGTTTGGAGGCCTTTCCAAAGGCCCCTGGATGCCCAAAGCATCAGACCTGCTTTCCTCCCAAACAGCTTCTTATCACAGCAACACAAAAGGTCACAGTAACAGGTCTGCAGCCTCTCTCAGCAAAGGGAATAAATGTGCAAACAAAGCCATTAGTAGTTTCCAAAATAAACCCCTTTTCTCAGTCAACAGGAGCACAGAGTGCCACATATGCACTGCACAGAAATGCCTGCTCACGTGGCAGCTGAGCAGCTGTGGGGAGCTGGGAGCCAAAGCAAAGCTCTCCCTTTGACTGCAGAAATGCCGCCCTAATTAATGATTTGGATTCTCTGTGCTTAACAGCATTAAAGATAAGCACAGGGAGATCAAGAGGAGGGCTTTCACCTGCCAGCCCACTTTGTTGCCCTCTCCAGTTAATACCCACGTACAACAGGTGTCACTTGAAAATAATGTAAAATTTAAATAGCTGTCTTGGAGGACATACACAGAAAATTACCAGGGAGCCATCTGTGCCACAAAACTTTCAGCAGAGACACAGCAGCCAGACAAAAAGAGAATCAACAGCAATAAAACCAAACATTCCGAGGTAAGAAATGGCAAAAATGTTTGGGTCAGCACTAACAAAGATTTTTCCAGGTTATTACTTTCCTTATCAGCCTGGCAGGAACAATTCACCCCTCTTACACTCCCCCAGTGCTTCAGGGCAGGGGACCCTCTCTCCCCTCTGGCATCCCTGTGGAACTCACTGCCCAGGAATGTCTCATTTATCTGTCCTCTGTCCCAAAGTTTGTTTTCCTGCTGCTATGGTTCTCCCGTTGCTGGAATAAACACGAGCTGAAGTCTCCTGCATGACTCAGGCTCCATTTGCTTTGGTGGGAACTCCTTGGCACATCTGGGAGGCTCAAACCAGGTCCTCCCAGCCCCAATCTTCTCAAACCTGGGCTTGCTCTTTGCCTAGAAACTTCCCATGGATTTTGCGGCATGAAACCAAAACTCACCATCCTCATTGTCTCCCACTTAATCTCTTACCTTTAGATTACAGGGCTCATGGAGCAGAAAACACATCTTCTAGTTTCAAAAGCTCCTGCTATCTTCTGGTCAGAAACAAACAAACAAACAAACAAATCCGTGCAAGGCTCAGTTTGACACGAGCATCCAAACAGCTCAGGAGGAATTAAATCATTGATAGTGGCAGGTATTAATGGGCCAAACAAATTTAGGGAGGCTGCAATTATACCCAGGTTGTACTTGTTTGAAATGTTAACTGTTTGATGAGACTTAACACCCAGCTAATGAGCTTTTAAAAGTAATTGCCACATGCAGCCACCTTGCTTTGCTCACAGAAGGGAAGCAGAGTGTCTGGCAATTGCCAGGGCCATCAATCCAGGGCTAGCAGCTAATCCTGTTTTATTACCATCATTAGCCAAATACACGGAGCATCCACAGAGCAGCTGCCTGCTCTTCCTCTTTCTCCCTCTCTTCCTCTCCCTGCTCTGCAGCCTCTGCCTCCTCACACACAAGATAATGCTGCCAGTCCACACAGGTTGCTTTCTCCAGGTGCTGCTTTTCTCCCTGTTACCCATCCCACAGGAAAGGTGTTCAGGTTACACAGCGGCCTGGGTGTCTGCCTCCTGTTCCTGCACATATACCTCCTCCACCTGGAGCTCCAGGAGGGGCTTCCTCACAGCTTATTTAGTTCTGAAGACTGAACTCCCTTTCCTAAGGCTGAATGTGGCCACTATTCCCCAGAAACTGTAGCTCTGTATCCAGCAGCTCCGACCTAGACTCACTCAGCCATCCTCACTACTGCCCTTACACTTTGCCCTCCCCAAAATTCTCTGTGATTCCATTAAACTCACACTAAAAGGGTCTAAAATCAATAAGTGCTTATAAAAAAAAAATCCTTACAAAGTTTAAAATACAAAAGACTAACAGAACCAAGAAGAGAGCATGTACAGAGTCTGCACTCAGGGGGAGTCCGTGGGGATTTGCAACACCTGAGAGGTGAAAATGTGCAAAGATCTGGGCCAGGAAGCAAAACTGGGGAGAGTAATCCATGAACATTCAGTTTAGGTTATTTCAGGGGGAGGTGAAGTGAATAAATGAAAACCATCCTTAGAGCCTTGCATGAAACAGTTTGCAGGTTTTATTTATTCAACTTTAGCTGGTCCTTGGACTTCTTTTTTTTCCAAAAGGGATTTGTGCCTTCATTAAAAAGGTGGCTAAAGAATATTCTTTGGTACTGGAGCTATGCTACCTGCATGGCAAGGAGCAGGCAGGCTTCCTTCCAGCCTGCAGCAAGAAACAAAGACCCAGCTCACACCTGCATCTCATGCCAAAGAAAGTAAACAAATGCACTGTGAGTTATGGGACCTTCATTCTCTTAGCTGCCTTTGCTTGTTTGCTTGCCCAGCTCCATTTCTTCATGGCAATGAGCCATTAAAAAAAATAAATTCTTTATCTGCTATTTACACTCAGATTTTGGTTTTACAAAGTGTGTCACGGAGAGCAGAAAGCAACACCTTCAAGCCCAGGTGCCTACTGCTGGGTTTCTCATTGTGTGCTGTGCAGATCTATCCAGTTCCTCAGAGTATAAATCCTCATCAGACCATTTTTTATACAGGTGTGAGTTACCTTTCCTCCATTCTGCATGCTTTAAGCCAGGCATTCAGTTTTTGATACTTTCAAAGCCTGCCTGAGTCACCCTGAAAATTTCTGGGTGTATTGATCCCTGGGCAGTTGTCAACTGGGCCAGAACTGGTGCTGATGTGGCAGGAATTCCACCATCCTGGGGCTGCCTGATAATCAGGAATATCAGCAGATGAAAGGAGCAGAGTGGCCTTCCACCAGACTGCAGGGGACAGAAAAAGGGAGCAGAAAATGCCATAAAATAATGGCAGTACCACCATCTATGCTAACTTGGCTGGCTAAAAGCACTTTTCTCCTGCATTCTTCACCCAGCATCAAATGACAGAACCAATAATGTTATCATGTGCCAGCCTGCACAAGCCAAGCCTGGCTAATCTCTCCTCACTGGTTCTCTCTGTGCTGTACTGCTGTCCCAAAGGGCTGAATTGTCCCTTTGTCACCTCAGGTACAGTCACCAGCCGTGGTACAACCCCACTCCCCCTCTCCAGAGTCCCCATTGTCCCTGGTTGTTTACTGTGGGTGCATTTGCTGTGGGACAGCTGGTGGCTTGTGGCACTGGGCATTGTCCTGCTGCCCAGCAGGGCACCAAACAAAGCTCAGCAGTGTCTGTGTGCACCAGCAGCTCAGATGGGGAGGGACAAGAGAGTGGAGGTTGCTGAAGCCCTGGCTTATCTTGCATTTCCTTCATGATATCATAACCTTAGAGAGGAAGGAGCTGTGTCAGTGTAAGGATTTCAGCTGCCTGCATCCTGCACTCCCCCAGCCACAAGACACAAAGTGATGCTCAGCCAGCCAGCAGTGCTGGGCTCTGTTTGCAATGTATATTATATATATTATCACATCACACTGTGTAATGCAGTGACCCCAGGCCAAAACCCTAATTCAAAACAATCAGAGGGTGGGAAGGTCAAATTAAAACAGAGTGGTGGGAAGAGTTTTCAGACACTCAGCAGTGGCCTTGGTGCTGGATGAGCCACAGTTTCACCATGAGGGTCTGGGATAAGGGACCAACCACTTTGGAAATGTCCTACCAACCTTTCCTGCTTGGTGGAAAGGTTTTCTGCAGTGTTTATTCTCCACTATGTAGAGAGGAGGAGACCAAGGGGCAAGGAGAGCCAGAGTATTTGGGGTTGTCAGGAATGGGAGAAAGCAAAAGCAAATTAATAAATGCTTTACTTTTAGATGTATGAGAGAGCTTTACAGACAGAAAGCCACAGGCAGAGCACTGAGGAGCAGCAAAACAAAACTTCTCATTAACAGAGCAGGAGAAAGATAGTATTAGGCAGAAAGGAAGAAACTGGGAGAAGAAAAGGTTGAAGAACTGGGTCATCTCATCAGTAAGGCAAATCCATACCTTGAATTAAGTGCATTTATGCAGTCTGTAGCAGTTTGTAATTATGTTTTGTAATTGTTTTATTCCTGACAGGTGGCTGGATTGAAAAGCATGTAGGAGTGGCTGAGTCAGATCCATCCCACATCCCACAGGATCAGCACTGGATTCCTGGTCCTCCCAGCTCCTACCAACTGCCTGGGAGCTTTCTCAGCAGCTTTTTTTCACCTGAGTCATTGCATTTCACAACAAGTGATGATGAATCTAGCCTTCATTCATTTTCTTTGTTAATTTTAAAAAATAATTTCTATTTCTGCCCTTCACAATATCCTGTGGAAGTGAGTCCCACCATTAATTTTGTGGCAGGCAAAAATAGTCTTTCCTTTCCTTGCCTTATGTGCTGCTTGATCTTTGTACTACTTATGTTTGTTTTTATTGTAACAGTCAATAACTGTGCTCTAATTGCATTTGCCTCATGGAGCTGATCAGGTTTTCCTCTCTCCTCCAGATCAGTAGGAGTACTGTTCAGCAAACAGCTTTGGAAAGAGGATATTTCCTCAAGGAGTAAGCAGCAAGGAAGAAGGCAGAAAAAAGAGACATTAAGAGCAACATAACGGAAAGAGCAAGACTCTGGGAATTGAAAAGGTGTGAGGCACAGCTTGGGGTTGAGTGATTGATGTGAGGTCTTACAGCAAAGCCCAGAATGTGATGAGTTTCATTTTCATAAAAAACACTGCAGTCATTATGTGTGGCCAGGAGGCTACACAGCACTAAATATTGCTGATGTTTAAGAGCTTCTTTTTAAGAGCTCAGGCCTTAAAATATCACGTGTGGGCAGCAGCAAGCAGTTATTTGTGGTGAGTGGTTACCAATGGACAGAGAGCCCAGCTCATTGCAACTTTATTTTCTTCCTTTGTACTGCTCTTCCCCAAAATGTGCCAAATAAAACACGTCCTCCCAAACAGACCCACTATTATTTTATGGTCTCACCATGCTGGGTTAGAAATTGCAGTGTCATGAAAACATCCTTTAAATAAATAATAAAACAGGATATTCCTAAGACAGAGTCTTGGATCTTGAAGGAGCCTGCACAGCCTCACAAACCCCCCACCACAGCCACTGCTGGGAGAGGTAACAGCCCTCAGCAACACTGCTTAGTGGCTCAGGCCAGCAAATGTGGAATAAATATTACATGGAGTTTAACAAGGCATTTTCCAACCTAAATGATTCTGTGAAATACAAATTCCACTCCCTTTCCAAGCTCTGCATTCATCTGCAATAAAGAGCTTTTCCTTGTGAACACCCCAGCAGCCCATGAGAAAACAAAATGTGCCTTCTGAGCTGGGGCTTGCTTATCACCCTGGGTGTGTTTTTGTGGAAGGAAAATTTCTGCCCCACAGGTTTTACAGTCTGGATTGCAACAAGGCAAGGTAATGAAAGCAAAAGGATGGAAAGAAGAAAATGAATATCAAGACATAGAAATACAAATGTGATCATACCAAATGTACACATGATGCAGGTTCCAGACTGAAGGGGAAGATGGAGAGGAGAACCAGAAGCATACCAAGATAGAATCATGAGAAGAGATTTACAGAGTTTTCCCAGGAGAAAAAAAAAGACTTTGTTTCCTGACTCATTTGAATGCATCAGACAAAAAAAACAAAAAAACCCAAAACCAAACAAAACACCCCAAACAAACAAACAAACAAAAGCGGGATCAATGCCCAGTTATATATAAAAAAAAAATCTAAATTTGTAGACTGGACACAGCATTATCATGATCTAGACTGAGAACTGCTGCTGAGAGCACAGCCCCAGAGCAAAATGCATCTCCCCTCCCACGCCTGACTGCAAGTGATGCTTTCCTGGCATGGGCTGGCTTCTCTGGGGAAGTTTCCTGCCCCCAGCCATGGTTGGTGTGTTTGGGCATTAGGATCACCCTCAGACAACATTCACTTCCAGCTGGGAATCAGTCAGATCACCGGGATCACAGTCCCACAGGACAGGGGAGAGCACATCCAAAGCCTGATGAAGCATCAATTGCTTCTGTGCAGAGACTTGATTTTTTCTCAATAAAATAAGACAGCACCTGTGAGAGCCATGTACTTCAAAGTAAGTCCAATCATTTTGCTCCATTGCACTTGGTCCTGTGAGTTAAATCCATCATTCTGTGAATGAAGTAGATCTGATATGATGGGATCCAGCACTAAACACAAACATCAGTGATTTCTTCAAGGAGTATCCCAGCAAAAATATACCTTCTCCTTCCATACTTATTACGTACATTTAGGAAAGAAATGGAAAAAAAAAAATATCTTTTTTCATTTTACTTCCCTGACTTTTTCTTTGAGATGTGCAGTGACATTTCAGGTAAGGCAGCAGACCAGAGCACCATTTCCCCCATCATTATGCAGAGAACATGGGCTGCAGTTTTAAAATTTATCTTTTTTTTCTACCAGTGACAACAAGAGCAAGCAGACCATGCCATAAAGCTCCTCCAAGTCTTCTTCCAAATTCTGCTGCAGCACAAATGCCAGTAAAAATAACAATTTTCTGCTGGGCTGTGTGGAGCAATATTCCCTTGGAAGCAATGTTGAGGCTCTGGCTGCCCACAGACAAGGCCCTGAGCCATGGATGCTGCATACAAAATATTCCTGAAGTTTGGATTTGGAAAATAAAATAAATATATTTTAAAGAATCCTCAATAAATGAAGTTTCATTTTTGGAAGTGTGTGGGTTTAGGGGTTTCGTGTAGTGATAATAACAACAATAAGAGTGAGAATAATTTCATTTGGAGCAGCATATCAGAGCACTTAATTTAGGAGAGCAGTCTGTGATAAATGGGAAAGCTCCAGGGAGCACTTAGAGATCCCAAAGGAATGACCAGGAGATAAGGAGCACAGGAATCTGCTCACCCAGGATGTGTGCAGAGGACCGAAAGCCTTTCAATGCTCTGCCCATAACCAGCGGTGGGAAAAGCTAAACCCATCCAGACCTTTAATTACCTAACTGTTCTCTTGGATTCGGCAGAGGTGGTGTTGGTGCTGCAGCAGATGGGATCTGCAGATCCCAGCTCACATCTGATTACAGGCTCAAATCTGTGGGTGCAAAATTAAAGGCTGAATTCCAACCAGCTTTTAAAAGCTGCCTTTCAAGCGGTGAAAGGAGAGCCTCCACCCATTCCCCAGCTGCCTGTGATTTATCTGGGCTGAAAGCTTGCCCAGCATCATTGGCAGGTAAAGAGGCCCTCAAGCCTGGTATTCGGGGCTAGAGAGAGTTAAGGGTACTTTTCCCTGTAAAGTGGGTTTGGGAAAGGAATGCCTTGAATTTTGATGATATTGGCCCGGTTCTCAGCTCCAGGGCGGTAATGCAAAGCAGCACTACTGCATTCCACTTGCTGTGCAGAGGAGCAAGGATTAACCACAAGTGAGCAGTGCAGGCAAGTGATTAAACAGCAGGGCTGCCCTCCCTGTTCCTCCCCAGCGAGGATGAACAATGATGCAGCAAATAACAGGAAGGTTGCAACAGTCAGGCAGAAGCTGAAACATTTTTTTAAAAAAAGAACCATGAAGTCACTTTTTCTTCCTGGCTTGGGAGACTCAGACAAAAACTGTTTCCTTCACATTGGATGAGCTCTGCAGGGTCATGTCCATAGCAGGTATTTTCAGTGCTGAACTCCTGTTAACCAGCCTTTCCAAAACTGGGCCAGGACAACCTATCCTAATCCTAATTCTGAGCTCCTTGCAGTGGGGAGCAGAAATCAGGATGGCTTTGGACAACATTCTGGGAAGGTTGGGCACAGCTGAAGGTTGGCAGAGGAGAGACAGCTTCTGGGCAGAAAGCTGTGAGGAGCTTTGCTCAGTGCTGTGCAGAGCTCACTCTTTCCATTCACAGGGCCAGGCCTGAGTGCAGTGCCCAAATCCTCTCTCACCCTGCAGAGAGCCACATGCTTGTTTTCTTGGGAGGGGATAACACCAGAGGCTCTGGAATGGCAGAGGTTCCTTAGCTCAGCAGCTCAGACATTGTCTCATGGGCAGGGCTGGAGGTGGAGGAAAGTAGAAGCTCTCTCTAACCAACTCCCAGGCCACATCCAGGTTTTAAAACATAAGTTAGACCTAGAGGGAAGCCTGCCCCAGTCCCGCATAATATTTTTGTGACTCTCAGCAGCTCTGCTGCTCCTCTCCCATCCTCTGCTGGCACTCACCAGTGCTGTCAGCTTGTTTACCATGTCAGGGGAAACCAAACCAGATCAAACTATTCATTCTGCCAAAAGGAGAGGAAACATCTCTTATCCCTTTGCCAGCAGCCAGCCACACAGCTCCACCAGACTTCTCCCACCAGCAGCCTCCAGTGCAGTAAATCCAGCTCTGCCTCAGCCCTGTAATTCCATGAGAATAGGGCTGCTCCCTGTGTGCCCTCCCAAGGAGATTGGGAGCACCTGGCAGAGGTGCCTGCAGCCATGTAGGGGACAAAGTCCTCTTCAAGGTCTGCTCCATTACTGAGGACTGTCTGAGATGCTGCTGAAAATCCCAAGGTAGCATTTGGCTCCCCAGACTTGAAATAGAGCAATGAAATCTGGGTGCCATAGACCCAGCACAGGCAGGAAATGCCTAATGTTTGGGGAGCAAAGGACTGGCCCAGTCACTGCCCTCCCTGTGGAGAGATTCAGCTGCTCACTCCATAAATGCTTTCCAGCCCTCTGACATCACAAATGAAGCTCTCAGGTATTCATAGAACCAGAGTGGTTCATACGGGGAGGGAAATGAAAGTTCCCACACAGTTCCAGACCTCTGCCAAGGGCAGTCACTTTTGTCTCCAAGTGATGAACACCAGCAGAAGAGACTTTTCACTTTTCTCTTTCTCCTGTTGACATCATCACTTCAGACAAAGGCCAAGGTCCTTTGGGAACTAGCATCTTTTTAGAATTTAACCCTGAGGACTCTTCAATCCTCAGGAGCTTGAGACAGTCCCTGGAAAGCCTCACCCTCAAATCCTGCATTTTGATAACATTATTGTCTCTTATACCAATGCTCCTTCAGTTTTCCAGGTAGACTCCTGCCAGCAGGCTGGGAATGCATCCTCAGAGCTGGAGAGAAGGCGATGACTGAGGCTGTGGGGAGAGAACCACATCAGGATAGGAATCAGGAGGAGGAGTGGTCCCTCTGAGTCACTGCTTCCCCTGGCAGGATGGATTTATCCTAAACCAGGCTCCAAAGACAACACTGCAGCCTCTCCTCCTTCTGTGCCACATCCCTGTGCCACATCCCTGTGCCACATCCCTGTGCCATGCCCACGTGGTCACATCACCTTTGCTAGTAGCCCAAAGGGAAGGAGGTGTCCCGGTAGCCACATTGGGGTGGCACTGAGCTGGCCCATGGCTGATGATTTCACTGGCCATTTCCTTGATAGCCATTATGATTTGGATGACAATTCTCATTTCAAATCCCTAATTTTAATTACGTTTAATGACAGGCTTCTTCTTTCTCCTGCTTTCTCCCTGGTTACTCACGGTGAACTCAAGAGCCAAATTTCAAAATTAACTCCGGTTTCCAAATTGCCTTTCACACTTGCTGTTAATACCATTAGTACTTCATGTTATTCCCATAGATACATGACCAGGCAAACATACACAGTCCCTGCCCTGCAGAAATTTTGGTAGAGACTTGAGATGTGACGAGGAGCAAGCCCTGACAGCGCGGGGGCTGGAGTGAATGAGGTAATGAGTCTGCAGGCACGTGCACTTTCTGCTGGGAGATGAAACAATTTTTGTTGTTGTTATTGGTGTTATTTATTTAATTATTAAGCTCAGAAGAATTTCTATCAGTCCTCACGGGGTCTGGAACCACAGTTTTGATTCAGGTCTATTGCTTGTGTCTAAACTAAAAATGGAAAACAGATGGTGGGTTATTAGATGGCTGCAGCAGAAGCTGACAATCTGCTCTGTCCCTGCGTTGGCAGGGGAGTGACTGCTGCAATATGTGGAATCCATCCCGAGCTGTGTGTCACAGGTGTGGATCCAGTGAAGGAAGGAAGGAGCCAGACTTACGTCCTCCAGCCAGACTGGCTCTGAAGGTTACTTACAAAGGAAAAGAAGATAAAAGGGCTCAGTTCGTGTCCATCCCCAATCTTCACCAAACCTAAAACTCCTCAATGCAGCCAGAATCAAAACCTGCTCTGTCTGCAGGAAATGGAAGCTGAGGTATTTAATGTTTAAAAACTCAATATATTAAAATACTATCAAATCCTCTGTTTTGCTGTAACTGTGTTATCAACAGAGCCAAGGAGAAGGTGATAAAAGACACAGGCTGAATGAAGAAACCAGTCTTTCAAGGAGCAACAAATAAATCAGGCTAACACCCAGGGAAGGGCAGTATTGGACAATGCTTGTGAGAGGAGGTGGATACAGCTCAGGTGTGCTTCTGCAGTGAAGGACAAGGAGAGGCTGAGCTACAGGGTTTTTTACATGGATATGCAGTATCTCCTTAAAAGCTTAGGGAACAAAATATAGTGCCAAAATGATTCGTGAAATCATGCAGGCCACAAAAACAATCAATACTTTTTGCTTCTGTTAAATACAGGTTGCACACACAACTCACCTTGGCCTCATCCCTGCCTTGGGCTCCCTTTCAGACCAATCACTCCCTTTGAAATCTCCATATCCCAAGTCCTTGTGGTGAGAATTTCACAAGTGCTTTGGATGTGACATAAATCCCTACCCAGCACTGCATGGGCAGTGCTGGGAAACCTTCCCCAACCAGGCAGGAGCATTTCCTGGGCCAAGCAGAAGCAACTGCACACTCTCAGGGTGATGCTGTCCATTTGGGCTGATTTAGCTGAAACCTCTGGAACAAGGGAAAGGAAATGTGATGCTGGTGAGGGTCTGGTAAGACCAAAGTTCAGAATTCATCTCTGCCCCTTTAAGACACTGCACAAGGCATTTAATTCTGCTTTTCAGGTCTTCTCTGTAAAGGAGGAGCAGTGGGATTTCTTCCTCTCAAATGGAGATGCAGCAGCCAGGTCATGACCACGTGGCAGATGCTGCACAAATGGGGACAATGACTGCTACAGAGAAGTGCTTTAAGTTGAGGTTCTTTAAAATTTTCTTAACAAATGAAGGCTGATATGCACTTAAGACTTGAGGAAATTTAATGCAATATCTTCTAGAACTGTCTGTAGAGAGGGGTAGGACAGTTTCTCACCCATTGCCCTCATCAGGGTAGAGCCTGCACCACAGATGCTGCAGAGCAGCAAAAGCTGCACATCCCTGTTCTCTGCAGAGTGGAATTAAAAGACATTTCTTGCACTTCAGGAATCGTGAACTTCAGCAGGCACTCCCTGCACTCTCAGCCTGCTGAACACCTGCCAAAAAAAGAAGCCTATCATTTCTGTAACAGCATGCATCTTTTGTTTGCCATGGTATTTTTCAGGGGGAGCATTGAATCTGCTTTAGTAAAAAATTAACATCTGGAGATTCTCAGTTTTGAAAGAGCAGGTGATGTGTTTGGCAAAGGACAAATCCATGACAAAGAATTTAATAAAAGAGGGAGACAGGATAGCTCATGGGACCATTACTTTAAACTTTCAACTGCAGTGTGAAATGGTGCTTACCAATAGCAAATGGTGGAGTACTGCTCAATGTTAGTATCCTCTGCATCACACCACTGTCCTCCTATTTACATATATATTAAAATGACCACGACTTCCCTGTTTGTGCTTTCTTGCTGGAAACATTCTGGAGAAACAAGATTATTAATGGAAAATTCATAAACCGAAGAATCACATGGAAATATCGGAGGGCATTTTTAAAATGTGAATTCCTGACTCACAAGCATTCCCATTTCCTCAGGAAATCTGCTCCCAAGAGTTGCCTTTGTGACCAGTGTTGGGTGTTCACACAAATACACAATATATCCACAGTGATCCATTGCCTGGCAGCACAAAGGAGCCTGCAGGGAAGGGGAGTTTGAAAGGGGAAGATTGCTGTAATAAATAAACAGCCAGCCTATCTAGGGACTTATCTTCCTTTACATATTCTTGCAAAAGTTATGATCTATTTAATTTGCCTGTGGATAACATACATAGCAACTGAAAAGTTCAGTTTTTAATTTCTGCTTTGTACTTGCTCTGGACAGCTAAGTACCTTGGCCTTTGTAGCCACAGATTGTCTGGGACAACCCAAGAATCAGATCAGCCTCTTCCATCCCAAGGACAGACAACTCCTTGTGCACTACAATACAAAAATAAAGTAATTTTGCCACTCCTTTTGCAGCTTCTTTCTGCTTTCAAAGGTTAGACTGGAGCAAACCTTGTGTATTTAGGAGCCTTGAAAGCACCCAGGAGCTCAGGACATGCAATAAAGATTGTTTATAAACCAAATTAATCCTGGCAGCTCCTCCACGAGTGAGGAGATTTCCTCACTTGGTGGATTCATTTGGCTCCAGGTGCCTGCAGTCACTGCCATGTGCTGAAATGTGTCAAACCCACTCTCACTCACCCATTTCCCATGTGCTCTTCCAACAGGACACTGGTCCAGTGGCCACCCTGCAAAGAAGCTGCTCGTTGTCAGGGGCCACCACAGCAGAATCACACTCTTGCTGTCTGAAGGACAGGTGAAAGCGAAGAAGTCAAGATCAAGACTTTCCTTGTCAAAGGAAAAGGTGAGAATGACAATTTCTCTCTCCCCTTTAACTGGTTTAAGGGTGGAACAAATTAACTTGGGCTACAAAATTGTTCCTAAGCCTTGGAGACCATAGGGAAAGAGAAGGAACTTGTTCTGTCATCTGAAAAACCAAATGAAGTGAAATGCTAAAACCACAAGATTTGTTTACTACAGGAAGCACTTACACTTCCAGACCTGAGAGCAGTTTCTTCACAGCCCTGATTAAAATTACTCATCAAATCATTATACAGAGTCAACTTCATTTCATACGGTGTGCAATTATGCAGCTTGGGTGGAGTGGAAAATATCCAGTGTGTTGTTAGTTGTGCTCAGCAGAGGCATGTGCTAAAATGTCTCCATTTTCCTGTCTAAGAGCTGAGTGCCAATGTAGACTTTTACCAAGAAAAGCAAAGGTGAGTGGGGATGAATAGGAGCTGGAAAAGCTCAGACTTTAAAACAGCAACACAAGAATGAACAGCACTGAAACAAAGAGTTTTTCAAGGACAAGTTTTGCTCCTTGTTCCTCCTGTAAACCCATTTCAGAACCAAACCAGATAGAGAAAATAGGTTGTGTGGTGCATGATGTGAATAGTTTCTTACAGAACAAACAGCTCTTTCTTCACAAATTCTCTTGGATGTTAGAGAGCTGGGACAGGGTTTAGATGAACCCTCCTGTCCTCAGCTCCTGCCCATGCCATGATGTGACAACCCCATTTGAAAGAAAAATCATGCATTTTGATTTTGATTAAGCTATTTATGCATCCTCCTCTAGCATAAAGTCACAAGATGAGGTTCCTTACGATGCCTTTTAGTGGTGCTAAAGAAAACTTGACAGGCAGCTCATTTAGGAAAGAGAAACACAGAAAATAGATCCAGTGCAAACTCAGGCATGGCTGGGACCTGACTGTTCTGGTGCTGCTTGTTTTAGTAGCACAGCTTGGACTAGGGCACTGTTTTTCAAGTAACTACTGAAATAAGGCACTATTTTTCTAATCCAGAGTGGATTAACATTTCACCTAAGGCATAAAGGCTTATTGTCATAAATCCATCACAAAATTACAGCAATTATAAATGAGAAATGCACTTCGAGAAAATGAACTTATTTTAGGCAGGAGGAGGAATATTTACTAGGGCACGACAGCTGAAAAAACCTCATGCTGACAAAGCATGTTAAAGATTTCATGTAGAACTCTTATCATAGCCAGCTCGTGTTTGCACAGCCTTTCAGTCAAATGGGTTTTACTAAAGGATATTTGAACAAGAAAAGAACCCTTGAATCAGGCAGACACCACAGATGAAAGACTCACAGTTTTGACAAAGCTCACACACACAAGCTTAAAACAAAAGCATGAAACTCCTCCAGCTTTATAGCCAACTTTATTCCTTTCATAGCACTGGCTTTCAAATACTTTGTGAACAAAATGTTGTCATAACAATAAAGCGTGAATAGGCAAATCCATGTATTCCCAGTTGTTGTCCCAAGCAAACAAGAAAAACATTTCACACTTCACGATTAATACAATGTCCCTTTGTCCCAGCACATGAAAGAGCTATTTAAAACAAATAAATAAAGAGATAGCTACATTTTCATGGAAGTCTGGAATTTTTTTTTTAAATATTCAATGTATTTTCACATTTTGTTTTGCAATCAAATCATTTCCACCAGCTCCAACCACACAATACCACCAGAAAATGCCAGAGGAGCTATAGAGGAGCAATATGTTGTGTGCTGCAGTTGCCTGTCATCAACTGAGGATATATTAAGGTAATTAAAAACCCTGCTAGGAAACCCTGGGGCCTCTGCCCTCGAGTGGTGAAGACTGGTGCCAATGCATTGACAGAATAAAATCGAGAATTTGCCCCAGGATGTCAGTCTGTAACTAGTTATTGATATATGGCTTTATTGACAAACTGGTTCAGACAGGAACAGCTTCAGTCTCTGCCAGCTGGACATTCCTGGTGCATCCACCACCACAGCACCACCCTAAGCAGCACTTTAAAAGCTCACTATGGCTTCAGCTGGGATTTTGGAAGACCAAGGCCCACAGGGTGACTGGCATCCCTGAAATCCTTCCAGCATTTCAGCTGTGACCACCTGAAATGCCACTTTCTGTTCATGGAGTGGTGGTGGAGGTGAATTCCCTGGAAAAACCCAGCTCCTCTGCCCCAGGAAGAGCTGAAAACCCATCAGGCAGAAGTTTGGAAAGCTGAAGGTCCCAACGGGGACAGACAGAGCTTGGCTGGTTGCACAGGTGTTAGGCTTTTCTTCTTTCCACAGACATTTAAATACAAGTTTTAGTGTTCTGTTAATAAATACACACTGTTCTTTTGTTATTGCTCTGTAGCTAAACCAAACATTGGAAGGCGGATTAAAATAAAGGGATTCTGCCTTTTTCTCCTACCTCTCCCTTTCTTTTGTGTCTTTGCAAAGCAAATAGCATTTTATAGAGTCACAGTGTAGCTCACCTGGGTCACAACCAGAGCAGCCAGCTCTGTGCACAGAACACAGCTCAGTGCAGGATGTGTGCATTCCTCTGAATGCTGCCTTGTTTCCTGATTTTTAAGTATTCAGGCTTTCTTCCTCAGCTCACTCAGATTTTTGAAATAAAGATGATCCATGAGTACTGAGGGGAAAAAACCTGCTTGATTTACTACTCATTGTTCTCATTACCGGTATCTGTGGTCCTTACTTTTATGCTCTACTTTCCTGCTTTATGCTGTCCAAAGTAGCCAAAAATTACTATTGTGAAACTACACAAGCAGGCAAAGATCAGTGTTGATGAAAGCTTAGCCTGTACCAATTCTTCATTTCTCATCCATCCATTGGCTCAATACAAACATTTTCTTCCTGGCATATTACTCCTACTTTACTGTGTGGTTAATGGCAAGTCTTTCTCCTTGCTCCAACATAACCAACATGACATATAACACAAAACCATAACATTTAAGATTATTTAAGGTTGCCCAGAGAAGCTGCCACATCCCTGGAGGTGTCCAAGGCCAGGGTGGACAAGGCTTGGAGCACCCTGGGATAGTTGAAGGTGTCCCTGCCCACGACAGGGGTGGAACAAGGTGAAGTTTAAATGCCCTTTCCAGCCCAAACCATCCTGTGATTCCACAATAACAAAACAAAAACTCCAGGAAGCAGTAGAGCTACAGCTTTTGGGGCCATAAGACTTTATTAATATCCAACAGAGATTTCCCCCCCACCAATTCTGAACACTGCTCCACTTCTCCACAGCATTCAGCTTTCCAGAGCTGCCTTAGGAGAATGACAAATTCATGGGGAGAAAGCAGGAACTGAATTTAGAGTCTAGAACTCGGGGTCTGAGCCAGGGGCCTCTGCAGGAGGCAAGGGTGAAATGACAGGAGGGTCCAGGTGGAGGAGTTTAGCAGCTGGAATGAGCTGTCACTTTCTGCCCTGCCTGTGTCACACCTCAGGGCTCTTCTGTCCCTCCTGTTTGAGACAGAAAGAGCAGGAATCCCCAGTTCTCTGCCCCCTGCCCCTCAAGGAGCTGTTCATAGCGTTACAGGCAATTCCTCCAGCCCCACTCCATGCCCTCCTGCGCAGGCTGAAGCCTCTATGTGTTAATTAAGCCTCAGCCGGGGGGCTGCGGAGCAGGCAGAGCCCCAGCGCCGCAGAGCCCAGCCCCCATACGGGCAGCAGTGAAAGCCCAGCGCTCAATGAAGACACTGGGAGTTCTTAAGACATCTTTTGAAAGAGATTAAACAGACCCACGTCGGATTAGAAAGATGATGCCTGACACATTTAGTTTCCGTTACCTTTTGTGTGCCCGCTCAGCGCGCAGAGCTGCCCCAAACACTGCATTATAATGCAGATTTCCCCGAATCTCTCTGGGATTTCACAGAATCCCTAAGACCTTCCCAGCAGGAAACTCCATTCTTGCTCTCCCCTGCACATATCCAGCGTAAGCTGTGCCTAAGGGCCATCTAGAGGATGCTGAGCTACCAGAAAGCAAAGGGGTCAGGGGTTTGTGGTGAGAAAAAGAACTTTAATCTCGGGTGCCAGAAAGTGGGAGTGAGCAAAAGCGCCTCAGCATTCCTCAGTTTTCCCTATTCCTCCATCTGCTGAAGTATGTTGTGGAGTAAATTAGGAAAATTCCCAGGCTGGGTTGTGTGATTAGGAGAAATTATTTGTTGCCAGAGGAATCACTTCATCTAAAAGTGACAAAGAATAGATAAGACTGAGCAAAATAACCCAATAAAATACTACGATGAAGTTCCCCTCAGCGAAAACATTTTAATCTACTTCTTTTCTGCAGTGCAAGGAAAAGAAGGCTCTGGTGATATTTCCAAGAGAAATATGTATTTAATAGCTCTCATGCACTTCCTTGAAGGAAACCACTCAAAAATCTGAACCCTGTCTTTTAAAAACGGGGGAAGGGGAAAGAAGTAATCACGCAAACCATTTATCTCACATGTGCTGCAGAGAAGGAACAATTTCTGCCCTCAGCCCATGACCACAGAGTTATTTTGAGGGAGGTCTGCTATTCAAGCCATGCTGCTCTCTTATTTTTACTGGCACCGGGGAGGCAGGAGGTTGTGTGTGGAAGGGAAAGGTTTTTGTGCCTCTGCTGGAAGTGCCAGGAGAGGAGACACGGCCGCCACGCAGGCTCCAGCCCCACTCCCACCAGCCAGGCTGACATCCAGCCCTGGCCCAAGCAGCTGATCAAACTCCATTTTCTTCAACCAATACATGAAAATATTATAAATTAAAAGTCAACCAGCTGGCTAAATCCAAGCTTAACCCTCAGCATCTCCACATTTTCTCCCCCAAGCGCTCCACCCAGAGGGAGTCTAAGCCTGGTAGGAGATGCTCCACAACTTTCCTGCTGAATGAGCCAAAGCAAACAGGGAAGGGGGAGCTTTCAGAGCCCTCCCCACAAGCCTTGCGTAAGGCAAACAGAAACAGGTCTTTCTACACACCAAAAATCTTGCTTTTCAGACTTTCTGCTATTCTTTCTTGCCCTTGATTCATTTCACGCTCCAAGAGATGCTGGCAGGCAGAAATGTTAGTTTAGCTGTCATACCCTGCAGGAAAAAATAAAAAAAAAGAGGCAGAGGGGTTCGTTTTCTCTACTCAAGACGCAGAAAGCTTGCCACGGACAAAGCTTTAAAAATAAAGGAGTGGACAAAGCTTTATTCATGGATTCATATTTATTCACTGCCATTAACTGAATTCAATGAGGAGTAGAGAAGTTCATTTTCTAGAGCAAACCCTTCAAAGCCTAGGCAAAATCTGACAGGACAAAACAATCACAGATTGAAGCAGCTCTGTAAGTGACACCACTGCATCTTCATTTGTTGATCCTACTCCTTTTGTACACCTTCACACACACATTCTGTGTTCCTCCTTGGCTCAAATAAAACAAACAGAATTTAGGTGTAGCCTACAAGATAAACATAAATCTCTTGGGTAAGGTGGGGTTTGCATGCTGAGAAACAAAACATGCTGTGTCTCATCCTTCTTGGCTCCCTTTAATAGGATGCTAAAAAAATATAAAGAGATGGGAGGTAGAGAATTGAAGGTATTTCTGGTGAGCCAAAGAGAGAGCAGAGGTCAGAAGACATCTCTTACTGTATCTCTAACCTCATGATCATGACCATTCCTGGAAGAAGATTTGGCACTGCAGTTGCTTGTACTGCCTTCCCATGCCCTCATCATCATGAATTCACTTTATAATTGATGCTAATATAGGTCCTGTGTAAAGATTTTCCTTTGATGTGTGTTTTTTTCTGGGTGACTGCTCTTTGTGAATAACTCTTGAGCAACGTTGCCCTCCAAATGTGGATTTTGGTTTTTAAGCTACAGTACATTGCAAATTAACCCAGTGGAGTTCACAAGGGGCTTACAGGAGGTGTCAGAAGCAGAGCTATTGTATCTGGACTGATTTATTACCATCTTCAAGGCTCCACCTTGGCTGCACTTAGCTCAGGGAAACCTGCTGTAGCAGGGCATCAGACAAGGATGTGAGCAGAAACCAAAAAAACAAGAGTTGAGACCTAACCTTGTTTGATTAATTTTACTCCCCACAAAATCAAATACCAAAATATGCATATGTGGAGGCTCATTTTACTTGTAATTGCTTTGCAGGTTCAGCAGCACCATCTGGGACTGATAGTGAGTAGAAAGCTTTTGAGGATAACAAATTTTGCACCAAGCAGATACTGCCAAAAGATACAAGAATTGGTATTTCAACCCCTCCAAGTGCTCAGTAGGATGGACAAATTCTCTGTATGAAAATAGCACCTGAACCATAAGTCACCTTTTCCATCAATATCCACAAGACCTTTCCAAGAGAAATCAAAACAAGCATCCACGTGTGACCTGCATTTAGGACACCTGGCCGACCAGAGGGTGGAAGATTCAGAAAGGGGATCCCAATTCCCTGTGAATGCCAACACCACATCTCCCCTCCTATATTTAATTGAATCAACTTTGTTTTCCATAAGAGGCTTCACACAGACTCCTCATGGAAGGCTCAGTGTTCCTGAGCCCACACTCCAGGGCACAGTGCAGCTGTGCCAGGAGAGAGCAGAAGAGAGAGGGGGGAATGAATAATGCCTTCCTGGGACAAAGGCCAAGGTTTATTTCTTACCCTGGCCAAAAGGCAGGAGGAAAACTCACTGTTGCCCAAGTGGGCATGGGTACCCCTGGGGACATGGCACTTCTGCCTCTGGAGGGGACCAAACCAGGATGCCACAGCGTGAAGCACAAATTCCAGCTTACTTGCTCAGTGATGCATGTAAGTTCTGGCCAATTCACAGAGTTTACTATTTTCTCTTTAAAAAATAAAATACAGCAACATCCATCTGGATCCTGATTTAATTTTTAAATCCAAGCAATGTAGTGGGAGAACAAAGGGCATCTTCATGGTCCAAGCACTGGACAAGCTCTCCCAGATCGATGGTTCAAGGAAGAATTTAATTCCCTTTCTCTAACTATGGCCCCACAGAAGACACCTATGGGAGCTCAAATTGGAGGGAAGTGTTGCATTATCTGTGTATTTTCAAGGGACATTTGTTTACTGCCATGCAGCTCCTTTAAGGCACCATGGATGAAAGAAATACAAAGAAAGCTTTAGTCCAAATGGACTCTTGAGTTCACAGAATATGTCATATGTACATTACTATTTTAAGGCTTATTTTTTTCCTTAAATAAATTGCCCTGCGGGAAAAGCTGGCTGCAAGTCAACACCACAGAAACCTAATTTTAACTCAAATGAATACAACTATTTACAAGGCCCCTTTTCTGCAAAGGAAAAGCCCTGCCACTGCTGGCAGTTTTGATGTGATATGAACACATATTTCTATGACATTCAAATGGACTGGGCTTAACAAAATACAGTTTTTACTCATGCATCTTTAATGTTCAAACTGTTCTTGGCAGCTCCCAGGCAGAAGCACTGTCATTCAAAACAAGAGAATGACAGACATTAATATGGAAACATTCAAGCTCTTAACTGAGCTGGAACAGTAATTATGCCATCCAATTTTATTTTGAAGAGTACTGACCTTGGTCTCCATGAGCAGAAAAAAATCCAAAAGACAAAAATACAAAGAGGTGTTTAGGGAAAGAGAAATAGAAGTTTTCTGAGCCTTGCAGAGCATCAGAACCCTTGTTTGAAACTAAAAATATAATTTCAGGGGCTACCAGGGGATTCATGGCATGACACAACAGTGAATCAAGTCTTTACTACAGGAAACACCAAAGCTCTGCAAACACTGTGCTGACACATCAAGGAAACAGCCATCGAGAGGGGAATTCAGCACTGCACAACCTACACCAGGCTTCCCCTAAATATAAATAAATTATAGCAGCATATGCTGCCTACGCTGCTTCCAGATGCTGGGAGTGCAAAGACCGGGAACGAGGACCAAGGCTGGCAGGGAAAATCTGTCCTGAAATTCCACATTCAGGGAGCACAGAGGGGGAACAGCCTTTAGTGAAACAGCTCACAACACTGAGAGATGGGGAATAGCAACAGGGAATGCTGGAGCTGAAAATCCAAATTTTCTCAGCCACAGGTAGAAGGAAGGGCCATAACCCCTTGCAGACAATGAAACTGTGCCTTATTGCAGCTATAAAAGAGTGCAAGTCTTTTTTCTGAGACAATAAACAGATGGTTGTCTTATGCTCAGAGGCAAATGGGATCAGGTTCTTTAGTGCAGGCATTGGATGCTGATGATATGATAAATTATGATGTGTTTGTAGGAGGGTTTGGCCAGCCAGGGCTGTATCCCAGTGAAGCAGAACCTTCTGCAGCATCAGAGCATCCATCACACTCTCCTTAACAAGAGGAGGGGGGACAAGGGGCAGGGGCATCCAACATGCAAAAGTAGCAAGGAAAAAAATATCAAAACCCACCAGAAAGATTATTGAAATTAGACTTTGATCACCTTTATGATCTCCACTACACTTGCCTGTTCACACAGTCCAGTGAGCTGTCTCAGCTCACCCCTGCAATCCAGCTCTGAATGACAGCTAGTGGGTTTTTTAGCTAGTGCCAAGGGGGGGAAAGGGGCTGAGCTGGGCATTTGCAAGCATTCTGCAATGTCTGTGGCCCTAGTGACTGACAGTCACTGATAAACCATGAGGATAAACCCACAAGGTAAAACAAATGGAATTTTCCCTCGGTGGGTGCATGTGCTACTGCATATGTGTGTGTACTCACAGTGATGCAGCAGAAATCTCTGTCAGGATCTGAATTATGTTTCCAAGTTGCAGCACACATTAATTTGTCAGGATTTGGAAGCAGGCACTCGTCTTGTCTAGACTAGACTATCCTAACTCCCTGACAAATGGCATTTTTTCCAGCTGCTTAAACAGCCTTCACAGAAGTCCTGTCTCTTTGTGCTTTCCTCCATCTGAGAGAAACCTGAAAACACTTCTGTCTCTCCCCATTTTCTTCACTTTTAACCTTGCAGTTTACAGACAGCCACTTGAAGTTGCATATGTGTACAAGAAAATCTCCAGGAGCCCTAATACTGGATGTCTTTGTGCCTGGGCTTCACCTGCAGCACAGCAACAGCAGCATCTCCCTGAAGGACACCACTCATGCATTTAACACGATTAAGGATTTCCAGGATTGCAGCCTGAAGATGCAGCTTGTGCACAGGCTTTTTTTTTAACCCACACACCCAAAAGAAACTCAGGAACTGTTGCTCAGAGAGGCTGCTGTGGCACAGCAAGGCTGGGTGAAAAGAATAATAAAATCAAAGAAGGGACAGAGTCAAAACTGAGACTTACTGACCTAAAATTTTTGGGAGCCCCAGCCATACCACGGTACAAGTTATCACTTTTGGGATCTACTCAGCTACTCCTGCTCTTTGCCAGTTCCCTGGGGAGTTGGTGGCATCCTCCAGGCAAAGCATTTCCAAGGCATCCTGGGCAGGGTTTGGATGCAGGATGTGAGCAAAGTCAATTTTCATGTCTGGAAGTCTCTCTGGAAAGGTTTCAAGTCACTGCCATTATTTTTTCCCAGACTGTCCTATCAAGGCGACCTCCAGGGAGTTTGAATAATTTCTTCATCATTTACTAATTCAAATGCATTCTTCACCTTGATGTGCAGCCCCAGTGAAGGCTTCTCTGAATTCCTAACTTCCTTTGAAGACCTATCTCTATAATCAGCCTAAAAAGTTTCCTGGCTCCTCCATGAGATGACAAACTTTTAAAATCAGCATTTCTGTCTGAGATCTCCATTGCAGCAAAGCTGGAAGGGAAAAGCCTTTGCAAACACCCCAGGAGCTTCCCATACTGTAGGAATGCAGTCACCCTTTTCTTTTTCCTTTTCTTTTCTTTTTTTTTTTTTTCAGTAGAAAAACCTTACCAGAAACAAACAAAACAGAGCTGCTTCTTCTTCTTGCAGGTGTGTAAAGCAAGTACAAAAGAAATCCAGGCAGAAGAGGGGGTGAAGAAGTAGAAACAACTGAGAATTTTGAGAGTTGGAATTTTCAGGGTGGGTAGCATTATTGCCTTTTGATGAAGCAAAACAAGCTTATTTGTCTATAAGATTGTACTCAACAACGCTACAGCATTCTTTCACAAAAGTTCTTTTTCCCCAAAATCCCAGTTCTTAACACGGTTTGGATTTGCTTTGTTCATCAAGTAATTCCTTATTGCTGGCAAAGAACAGAAGCTGCAGGAGGTGGAGAGAAGCAGCATTTTTGGGGAATGGGCATCTAGCACCTTGCAAAAGCCCCTGCTAAAGCACCATCAAAGCTGCGATGCTGTGCAGAGCATCATAAAATGGTTTGTTTGGAAAGGATCTTAAAGATCACCCATTTTTCTGGGGATGGAAGGGCACACACCCCGCGTCAGAGGCAGTTTGGTATCTGCTTTTCCTGCTCCTGAAAAGCACCTTGCTCCAGGACAGGAAAGATTCTGCAGACAGTCACGGGGGAAAGGAAAGGGGGGGAAAGGAAAGGAAAGGAAAGGAAAGGAAA
>JAYDZK010000271.1:29471465-29489863 GCA_034509185.1 Euphonia xanthogaster
CCCTGAGCCTCCTTTGCTCCAGGCTGAGCCCCTTCCCAGCTCCCTCAGCCCCTCCTGGGGCTCCAGCTCCTTCCCCAGCTCCATTCCCTTCCCTGGACATGCTCCAGCCCCTCCATGTCCTTGCCTGAGGATGTCAGAGTTCCTGGTGGGGCCGATTAAATATCATCCCGTTTTTTCAGGAGGAATGGCGCATCCAAGGGATTAAGTGGCTCAGCACATTCCTGATGTCAGGCTTGGCCTGAACGCAGCAAAATGGAGCATCACACCAGCTCTGGGGAGCCCTCACTGCCAAAGGGGAACCCAAGCTGCTCCATCAGAGCAAACACCAGCAGCGAGGAGGGACCAAAGCAGGGAGAAGGAACTGCAAGGAGTGCTTGAGGTAACAGCAGCCTGAGAGCCCTAATCAATAAAAATCAATGGTAATCTTCCCCCAAGGAAATGTTCTGTACCTTTCAATCTTGTTTTGTCTGGAGCTGATCTAAGCAGAGGGGAAAGGCATTGACTCCTGTGACTTTTATTTACTGAAATGCTCTGTGTACTGACTGTCTTAGCCCCAGCTTCATCTTACCTTCCTTGAAACCCCTCCAGTTTGATAAATGGTTTGTGAAGTGGGCCGGCATCACTTCTTCCTTCTCCAGCACTATCAATAGAAAATGCTCTTAAAGCACAGATCCCCCCAACAGGGGGAAGAAAACATTCCAGGATAGCAGCTGCATGCTGCACATGTGCAGTGTTTATGGAAAGAGTAAACATGAAAAACAGATGCATTTGGTTTTAATTCACTTTGACAGACCCAAGGAGTCCTCCCCAGAGATAATACTCAGGTCAGCACATAAATTTTCAAGTAAGTGTGCACAATTTTCACTGCATGTCCAAAAAGCCAGGAAGATGTGTGGGGAAGGATTTCTGAGTAAAGACACTGACACAAACCTGGTTTTATTTGCGGGCTAACTCACGGGCCATGGCAGCAGCACTGGCCATGGCACAGCTCAGCCCCTGTGAAACCTGCTCCTGCAGGCAGAAGTACCTCGTGCCACCAGAGGCAAGAGCCAGAGGCTCACACACAACACTTGGAAAAATCTCCTGCCCTGCAAAGAGCCCCACTGCAGCCAACAGATGAAATCACAGGCTCAGATATCCTTCAACACCGCTATCGCAACCGGAGCCGCGACTGCAGCTTCTGGGAAAGCATTCCCACTTCTCCCACCCAGCCAGCTTCTAGGCGAGTCACAGGCACTCTGCCACAGAAGAGCAAATTTCATATTAGCTTTATTTTATATTAGTCCTTTGTAGAAACAAAAATCTGGAAGCAGGTGCCAGAACGCGGCCCTTTTAATTGCAACCAAAATGTTGAGATGTTTTATGTTCTCTGCTGCAAGGCTGGACCTCACTGTGGTGTCCTGGCTCTCCTGGAGTCCACCTCATCAAAACATTCCTTGTGGGCTTTGCCTTAAGCATCTGTTTATGTGTTCTGCTGAGCCCAAGCCCTGCAAGGCAACTGCTCCTTTTGTTGATAATGGTGACAGTTTCAGTGCTTTTTAAAAAGACACTTAAAGTGGCCTCCAATTCAAATCTCTTACAGGGCTTTGAAATTTGAAAATCCCAAATTCACTTCTAACAGAGATGTAGCTGGAAGCACAGGAGGACAGCCCTGATGGTCACCAATTTATCTTAATTCTCCACATTCAAGCCAACTGCTCTCAGTATTATTCCACTGAGGAGGTGATATTGATGAAACTCAGCCAAATATGAGGGCAAAATCCCTTTTTTCAATTAGATTTTTTTTTTAATATCTCCAAAGCAGAGTTCCACCATGCGACAACATCTTGAATTAATTGAGCTATGGGCAATCCTCGTTCTTTTTTGTGTACTATGAAATGTAGGAAACACAGATGCTGCCTGTTTAAACTGTCAAACAAGTTCCCTGATGGTAGCTCTCGTGTCTGCTGCAGACTTGTTGCTTTAAGAAATGTTGTGGATGCAAAGTCGGAACACGTGTGCAAAATATTCCGAGCTACAAACATCGGAATCATCAGAAACTTGGTGAAGGTTTGGACCAACTCTAACAGCTTCAGATTTTACCATTTTCTGTTTCAAACACAACCACACTCAACTGTGAAAAACCTCCTCACCCAAAACTTGCAGAGAACAGCTAAGTAAATAGTTGGCACATAAAAAGCTCTCCATTTTTCTTAGTTCAAGTCAACAGCAAAAACAATACTGCAGGTAATTTATGGCCCTCCTTACCTCTACAATCCTTGAAAAACAGGAGGATTAACTCGGTGAGAGCATTGGGAAATCTCAGGTAATGTATCTAATGGCCAGATACCATCTCTCCACACACATTTCCATAGGCAGAACTGTTGAACAGTGTGCCAAACATGAGATCCTGATGGACGTGACACACCAAAGGGAGCAGGGCAGGAAAAGGGACAAAGCCACGGGTGAAAACCCTCAGAAAAGGGTGAAATCATCAGAGATGTGGTTATTCTACCAAGCCTGTGATGTCAGAGGTAATACAATTAAGACAAACCATTGAGCTTAATAAATTCATGTTCCACCCTAACTTCAACATTTTTT
This sequence comes from Euphonia xanthogaster, assembly GCA_034509185.1. NCBI lineage: Eukaryota > Metazoa > Chordata > Aves > Passeriformes > Fringillidae > Euphonia > Euphonia xanthogaster. The sequence continues at coordinate 29,474,046 of JAYDZK010000271.1, forward strand.
TGGAGGACAAGTGTTTACAGCTTGGCTATAGTACGTGGCTGCGTCTCGATCCAGAGGATTTTTATTTCCAGTAAAAACAAGATGTATAGACAATTATTAGCTGTATTTTTAATACCACCAGAAGGTTCAGGAGATTGTAAACCTGATTTTACTTACTATAAAATACAATAATGAACATTGGTACAGAGAGGTTTGGGAAGAATCCCAGATGTTGGCTGGAAGAGGAACTGGGGAACTGCTTTCTTCTTATGTCAGAGTCAAACCTCTTATGAAATATCCAACTATTAATGTCAGAATTGAACGTTTTATTGAATACCCAGCTATTTCTACACATCACCAGCGACTGCAGGGCTTCCAATGAGGATGAACTGCTGGCTTTTAAAGCCACAATTTCATTTCTGCTTGATGCAGAGTAATAAAAAATGAACATGCTCAGTGGAGCCCACTCATGAGGAGCCTGGTGAAGGCCAGATATGGGTGTATTTGACTTCCCTGACCTCACTTTTAAGAAAAGTGGAATCACTTCTAAAGGCCTCAACAAAAACAGAAAGGGAGGAAACCACTCCCACTCAGCAGCTTGGATTTTAATCTCTTACCTGGCACAGGGTGACACTCAGGGAGAGGGGTTCAGTGATGCTGGAAAGTTCAAAGCACTTTGAAGAACCAGCAAATTACAAAATCAGGTGCCCATGGGGAGAGTCATGACATTGAGAAGCTGCAGCTCCGAGGCAGTTTTGGATCAATGTACAGAGTGCTGCTCATGGGGCTTAATGAACCAATTACAGCCCTCCTGCTGATTGCCTTTGTTTTGTGCCACAATCAATAGATGATCCACTGTAAATGTCACCGTGTTCCTGCTCTCCCAGGTCACTCTGCAAGGCAATGAACAGCACAGGGCACGTGGCTGAACCTAAACGTGCTCCTGAGCTCCTGCCACTGATAAATGTCTCCCTTCCTAAGAGGTCTAAAGAACTGGAAGATGTTTGTGTGTGCACAAGAAAAACGGAGGGCACAACAACAAACATGAAACACAAAGGGGGTGTGGATGGAGAAGCAGCTGGTTAAAAGCATCAGAATCTTCAGGCACACAAAACGCATTCCTCTCTGCAGATGGGAGGTGTGTTTTGACAGCTTCACTCCTTTGGACTGACTGGGGTTTTTTTAGGAGTTCTGTCTTTTCAAGAATGTCCCTTTTTAATTTTAGCAAATCTCATTTTTCCTATTTGTTCTGCTTTTCCTCCACAGTGTAAATATTAACTATTTTTATTTTACAATACAAGGCAAAAAAAGAAAAATAGAGATTTAATGTCATAAAATCTGACCAAAAGAAGGTGCAGAAGCCCCAATTTCATCATACTGCACTGGATTCCTGGAGTATCTCCATCCCATTAAGCTGGATGAACACAGGATGAAATCTTCCTGAACACAGGAGGTTTGAGGGGATCACCTGGGTTGATTTGAGGTGAGGGGTGTCAGGAATGATCCAAGGCCAGGCTGGATGGCGCTTTGAGCAGCCTGGTCTCATGGCAGATGGCCCTGCCCAGGAAAAGCAGTTTCTCACTCCCTTTACCACAGCCAGCCCAGGCAGGAGAATGTTCAGCACATCTGGGATTTTATGGACTGCAAAAATTTCAGGGCTGAGGACAATCTCAGTTTGAGGACACACAGAGCAGCTGCTGCAGCCAGGCCTCCTCCAGGCTTCTGGGTGCTACAATAATGTATTTGTAGGAAAAATAATAATTAATTTAAAATTGGGAACTTTGCTTTTTGAGCTGATGTGTCTTTGCTTTCACCTTGAGCAACAGAGACAAAAATAGTCACAAAACAAATGGGTTGCAGTGCCCTCAGCAATGAGGTGTTGCAGTCTCCTGACCTCTGATTTCACTATTAGAAACCTTATTTTGACATCAGTTAACTCCCTGCAGAGGTGAGAAGGAAATCCTGGTATCAAAATAAGGTTAAGAATGAAAGAGGAATATGAAGAGAGCACAAAAATAATGCACATTAGACATTGTGAATGCTCCAGCTGCACATGGTTTGGGTGGAACATGGAAGGGAGCAGCACCAAGAGCATTTGGGGACAGGTAAATCTGCCAGCTGATGCTTCTGTAATTGTCCCATGGGTCTTGATTTCAGTAATTTACTGGTACTAGAACATTTCTAATTAATTCAGCATTAAAAAAATCGAGATTATTTGTCTTGAAACAGCTTTTAATCCTGATTTTTAATATTTTTATGCTTCAATTAACTAAAACACCACTGAACTTCATCAATCCCACCTGACAATTTCAATTTTTTTTTTCTGATAGACCCCCAATTAAAAGCAGAGTAAAAAATTAAACTCAGAGTGAGATGTTAACAGAAGACACTCAGAAAATTTAGATACTCAGGCAAGAACTTTAATGCTGCAATGACCTGCACAGGCTGGAAATGCCATCTGGTGGTTGCAGGTTCAGAGCAGTTAAAGAGAGAAAAATTCTGTTTGCTGGGACAGCAAGGGTTGGCTCTCCACCATATTTTACTGAAGTGTGGTAAATAAACAGCAGAGGGATCTGTGTTAAACAGAAAAATCAGAACAGTGATTATAATTTTGAAAGATTTGAACATTTATTTGCCAATGTAAAAACTGAAATAATTATTGCTTTGATTACTGGAGCAGCTGGCACTAGGGCAAGCACTGAAAAAGCGGATCAGTGGGACAATATTTAAGAAAGGTCAATAAATTATCTTAAAACCACACATTTTGGAAAGGCAATTGGGATTTGTTAGTTTAAAGAAAACACAGCAGGTTGAGTTGGCAACAGTCCCCAGGAAGGTCTGGTGCTGCTGCACAGAGGAAGCTCAGGGGTGGCCCTGCACAGGCAGCACCAACCAAAGCAGGGTCACTGCAGCCCAAAGGATGACAGTGAGATAGAGGATGTTAAAACTTGCAATATTTCAGCATTTGCTGCACAGAATCAGCCCCAAGAGCTTTGTTAGAGATGAATGCACACAGTGAGGGATCCCCTAGGGGTGGTGGATATGTCCTTGCTCTGCTCCAGCCTGGGAAGCAACAAACACTTCTTGAAAGTCTCATCCAGCCCCCACTTCCCTGTTCCTGTGCAGACATGGAGTGAGAATTCCAAGAGAATTCATGTGATTTCATCCCTTAACTCAAGCTGGCTGCCACAAATGCAGTGCATTTATTAATTTATTTTCCTGTTCTACAATGCCCCATTGATTCTTCCTGCACAATGACAATCAGATGTCACAGACAAAGGGAAATGAATGAAATCTGACACGTTTATTTAAGCCTGCAGCGGACTAAATTATAAATAAATCCTGCTTTTTCTGCAGCACAAAGGTTGCAGACTGACTGTCCCTGTGGACTCTGCTCTCTTCTCACTGCTTAACAGACTTTCCAACACTTTCTTTTGTCCTGATAGCAATCTCTCAGCAGGACTTTTGGCAGACACATGTATTATGTGTCAAAACTGAAGTGGAAATAACTGATGGGAAGTACAAAAATCTGATGGGAATAGTTCTAATAAGGAAATGAATAAACATCAAAACAGTAAAACATAACCAGAAAGAATGCAGCCAGAAAGCTTCTGAGCTGCTACTTGTCTGAGATCAGCAGTAAGGGCATTTTCAGAGTTAAGATTGTTCTGTATTAATACAGAGAGCATTAATACATACTGAATTCAGGCTTACATGTTAATTTAATTAATTTCCATTCTTATTTTCATGCTGTTAGAAAACAAAGCTCTCATGAGATGAGCTTTAAGTGTACTATAAAATGTATATAGTACATTAATTTCTAGAACACTTTTATTTAGAAACCCACTGACCACAATTAGCTACTTTTAGGATGAGTTACTATTGTACATCTGCTCCTACCATCCATCACTCTGGCTAACTTAAAAAACCCCAAATCATTTGGAAAATGCAAAAGTAATTCAGCATTTTGCACTCAGTGTGACTGAAGGTGCAGCTCTATAAATATTGTAGTACAAGATGTGGCTACAATGCTTTGGGAAATGTTGGTAATTCCCTGAAAAGTGAAGATTTCTGCCCTGAAAATCCTCCACCCTTCCAAATGCAGAGAGACATTAAGGCTTGAGTGGAGAGTCTGATCAGGACAGCACATAATCGTGTCTGGAGGATTGTCTGGGACAACCAGGATGAGAAGGAGTTCAGAAACATTGGCTGATCAGGCTGGAGCTTCAGAGTGATCACCTGGCAAAGAAATTCACAGAATCCCAAAAGACTGATGGATATGGACTCCAAAGGAGCAATGGAACGGAAAAAGTCCCAGCAACATTTCAAGCCATGCTGGAGCTGGGCCTTGAGAAAAGTCTTCAGGAATCCAGAATTAGCTGGAATTCTGTCTCATTCAGTCAGAAAATGATGCAATGTTTGGTTATCTTCATGCACACAACCCAAATTTCTGTGTTGCTGGTTTGGCTCCTTAATTCAGGGACAGGTTTTTGTTCAACCAAGTTGAATTCAAATAAATAGCTGGTCCTGTCTAGTCTCCATTTGTGAAGAGTCTCTTTATTTTATTTTATTCTACTCAGAAAAGAAGCATCAATTATATTTCATGCAATCTCTTCATTAATCTGGCTGGCTGGAAATAAAACTTCATTCCAAAACAGGTCATGTGTTTTGGGCATGATTTTAAACTTGCAAGTTCTCTCTACTGAAGGCTGCTACCCTTTGATGGATTCTCTGATTTTGCTGTTCACTGGACACTTGGTCAATCTCCAGGATAATGAAATTCCTACAAACTAATGCAGAAATCACATTCAGAGCTATTATTTCTTATAATAATTCACAGAGACTGGAAATAACTTTATTTTCTACACTTGCAAGTCAAACAGGCCTGCTAAAAAGCAATTACAAACTCAACATGCAGGTTCTTGAATTTACTGACATGTGTTGATGCTGGACATGTGTAAGCTTCCCATTTCTTTCCAAGTAAAATGGCATTTTTTAGCACTGGTCACAACTCTGCATTTTCTTACCACCATTTTATGCTCATTTATCAAGAGATGACAGAACAAGGCAACCTTACACTGGAGATGGACTCTCACAAACCAGCTACACACACACAAAAAAACCCCCTTTCATAAAATAGTTTGTGCTAAGTTAAATAGCTCTAAATTCAGTAATTTTCAATTACAATTTATTAAATAATATTGTAATAGTGGTGAATTTTCAGCTCCACTGAAGTCGCAGGCAAAACTTACAGAACTTCATCCTCAGCCTCTGTCTCCCTCCCAAAAACAGGGATAGAGGCATCAGTCCTCAAAAACACTGCCCCAGTTTCCTTCTAATAACACTGAAGTGAGTCAGATCTCAGCAAACCACAGGAGATGAACCCAGTTTTGGAGTTAATCTTGGTGTTGCCTGGTTTTGTATAACTCCGTATTTGAGTTGAGCAGGAGCCAGGAGCCCAGTGTGCCGTGGTGCTGCAGTCCCAGGGGAGGTCAGGAAGTGAAAGTACCATTTCAGACTCACAGGAAATGCTCATTTACCTCCCGTGCTCACTCTAACACACCTCAAGCTGTGCTCAGTTCTTAGGTCGATGCTTCTCTCCCTCTCCTTTAACTGCAGTCCTTAAAAGCTCCCCAAGAGAAACAGAGCATCAGATAAAAGTCTAATCCAAGGCATATCAGTAACAAATAGGGGCACAAAGAGATGGAGCTCTCCAGGAACTCTCAGTGGGGACATAAAGTCTGCTCCCTTGAAACTGAACAGAAACTTTAACTTCTCCAGGAGCTCAGCGAGGCCATCATTAAATGGCTTTGATAACCTTTAAGATTTTGCAGTTCACAGTGAAACTCCTCAGTGCCTGTTAACTGATCCTGTATCACACAAAAAGGTTTTCTCATTTATTTTGGTTGCAAGCCATGTGGGCATCACCACTTTTCAGCACGTTGTGTAGGCAGAAAATGTTACACTGTTTAACAGAGTGGTGAAAGTATTTTCTCCACAGAAAGGAATTCTTCATAATAATCTTCATGAGGATTATCCAGTGGTTCTCCCCATGGCAGGAGGCTGAGGTAAGGCATGGACAAACCAGAAGGAACAGTGCAAAGAAACCTCTCAGTACCAGGCCACAGATAAACACACACCAGATATGATGCTGATGTGAATGACCATTTCTGCTGCAGACTGGGAGCACATCAATACTGTACAGCCCAATTAATATAACATAAAATGACTTTTTAGAGTTGCTATTGAAGCTGTACTATCAATAATATTGCAATATACACTAATTTCATATCAAACAGATATGAAAAACAAAGTTAAACCTGCATTGCACTTGATTCCCCAGTTCTTACGTCTGCTCCACATAAAAATTAATGATTAATAATAGTGGCCAAGTGTTTAAAATTAAATCAATGAATCCATGAATGGCAGGAGATGTAACCCTTAGAGGGTAAAACTGAATTTGTTTCCTTTCTGGGGGAAAACCACCCACATATCCTTGAATAAGAATCTTTGTTCAAAGGCTAACAGGAAACTCCAAGTTGATTCAAGGTAAATACCAGCCCCTGTTATCCAAGAAGATAAGAAGCACAGATGCATTGGTAATGTTACAATGTTGTAATACATTACTGAATTATACAACAGTGTTATTTCCCCAAATTCCTCCAACTTATATGACTTAATGGGGACACAGACAACGCTCATATATGAGATAATAAAGTGCTTTCATAAAGGATCACAACTTCCTGTGTTTCCAACAGAAGGATTTACTAAAATGTTACTGAAGATGTTAACCCATGAGCTGCTGCACCAGAAACAAAACAGTCAGTAAAAAAGCTGGAATATGGTATTTAAGTGTTCCTGTACAATTCTACAGAAAAAAAGCACCTGCAACAAAACCCAGCAGTGGTACCTTATGTCTTTTTTTTTGTTAGCATAGTTCTGAAATGTGCACTGGGAGCTGCAGGATAAACCTCCCGAGCTCTATTTCACATTAGCCATGTGCATGAAATACCCACTCTTGTTAGACAAAGGATAAGGCTTAAACCAAAAACCACTGTGCCACTTGGCTGCAAATCTTTGGTATATTTATAGTGCAACTGTTCTGCTTCTTCTCTGAAGGGAAAAGTTTTCCAAAGCACTGCATCCCCTGCCACTGAGAACCTACCACGAACTCCTACACTCACTGGGACCTCTGACACTGACTTACTGCTTTAAACAAATGAAGAATGTGCAGTGAAAATAATTCCTTCCTGTTTTTTAAACACACTGCTGAAATGAAATGGTATCATGCTGGAAAGTAATAGCACGTTTCAGTCCTCTTGCAAGATTTTAGGAGCATACAAATGCGATCACAAATTTCACAGCCATTTTTAACAGATACCCAAGGTGCTATTTGAAAACATCTGTAACTTAATGATTCTTAATCTAGATTTAGTTAACCTTCATCTCTACAAAAAAAAAAAAAAAAAAGACACCTATTTTTCATTTTTCTTAGATACTTAGAATTATTCATAATGCATAGAAAGGCTAGAACTACTTAATTAAAATATACTGCAAGCATGTTTTTCTAAACTTATATTGCTGAAGCCTTGCTGTACTGTAAGATTTATTGGAGTTGGCCTTTACACACAGTACCATGTATTGACACAAGCCTGGCTATATACACCTGTGTTTCAGCCTGTCTGAGTGGGCACACCAGCACATGACTATGGTACAGATCACCCAGTGCAGTGCAATGAAATGTGGAGCCACTGAAATGCCATCTCCTGGGGGTTCAGCTCCTGAACAGCAGCATTCTCTCTGAGCAGGTCTGTCCCACCAGGCTTGCATATTGCTGGACACTGGCCTCATCACTGGGCCCCTTCCTCCTCTTCTTGTAGACGCTGTAAGGCATCACGGTTCTCTTGTGCAGCACTCTCACCCTGCCCAGCTCCTTCAGGCGACCTTCATCGACTGCAGAGGCAACAAGAACACAAAAACCTGTTATTTACAGTGTCCCCAGCACCTTAATTTATGCCCCTAACTTCAATATGCATAATGAGAGCTGCATGAAGTAAGAAAAGTCATCTGCAGATGGAAGCTGAGCTTCTTGGATCGTGGCTGGCACCAAACCCAGCCTGCACAGGAACTGTGTCTGCAGTGTGTGGAGAGGCAAATCCTGCAGCACACAGTCCTCATGGTGATGGATGGCATTTCTGAAAACACCTCTGCTGCTGTATTTAAAAAGTCACATTCACATTCCTGGAGCCAGAAGTCAAACTCTATCTGGGAAAAACTCAAACAGAACTGACCAGGGGAGACTTGTCATTACAGAACTCCTTGCAAAACCCACCACAGGAGCTGGGACAAAGGTACTAAAACCAGCAGGAAGCCTCAGGCTGCTTCCTTAGGCAAGCATCAGGAAATAAACCACCTTCCCAGGTGAAACTCCCTGGCCCTCCAGCCCCAGTCTGCTTTTCCCTCAGTTACACTGGTTCTGAGTTTCATTCTAGGGGCTACATGTCCTTACCTAAGTCTGATCCCTGAGCTCTGATCAACAGTCCCTGGGTGGGTACAACACAATTCCTCTTCAAAGATACACACACCACAATTAAACCTTATTTCCTTCACATACAGACCCCTTGTGCTTTAATTTATCCAGAATCATACACATAAGAGTGTCACTGAACAAGTTAAAACTTCCTTATTTTTATGAATCCCATTGATGCTCCTACTGCTGAACAAAAATATCACATAGCTGCTGTGTGTCAGAGGAATTTGCACTACAGTGCTAGAAAACTCTTTAAAGAAACTCAGAGAACGTGCTACACATCTGAAGGCCAATTCAGGATAAATTAGTAAAATTATTACAAAATAATAAGAAAAGAAATCTTGGACATTTCTGTCCTTTAGGTTCTAAAAGTCACCAAGAAGGGTACACCTAGAATCTGAAACATCAGTTTGAGAATCAGTTTAAGCATCTCCAGTAATAACAGAGATGCTTACTGGAATGTCAGTATTTTGGGACATGAACTATGCAAAGACTTCATTTTGGGCCTTCTTTCTGCTTTTAATTAATACTTTGTTATGTTTTAAAGGAGAGCATGAAATTCTTTTCTGTGCAGAAGAACCTGCCCCTCTTCATCCACAGAAATGGTCTATAAACTTTTTTTCTGCTGATTGCCTGAATTTAGTATGTGAAACTTAATGAAGGCTGCTTTACCATGTTTGGAATGACTTCATTACTTTTATCTGTGTTTTGATTCCTGACATGAAAGCACAATGTCTTACTTAAGACTTAACTGGGAAAACAGTAAAGAATAAAATCTGAGTAGTACTTGCTAAGATTGGGCTCCCCACTAATTATTGTTGGCAATTGCTTTAGATAAACACCAAGTCAAAAACACTTTATGGCTTTCTCTCCCTCTTTGAAATCCATCAGGTTTTTGATGTGTGGCCAACACCCCCCTGATATCCCAATGGGTTGGTTTTACCACCAGCCCTTCTGCCTCTTCTGTTACATCCTCCTCCTTGCTGAGAGTTCACCAAGGAAAAAATCTGCAGGTTTAGCTTCTGGAGGTGACACAAGTGTAAAGTTATTTTAACTTCTTAAATTGGAAAGTTTCTATTTACTGCACCTCTAGACTGACTCCCAGCCCGTGCCCTGGGATGGATTTAGGCCAAGCTGAGCCCTCACAGCTCTGTGCCAAAAGCGTTTCAGAGCTGGTCCCTACTCACTGTTTGATACTCACTGATTTCAAAACCTCCCAAAGCCTGATAGTGTGGGTGAGTTCATCTCCTGGCTTGCAGTGCTGCTGGCCCCAGATTTGATTTCTTTGAGAGACTAAAGCTCCTGTACCTTAGGTTCACTGCAGCCTCCCTGAGCTGAACTCTGTTCTTGCTGCTCAGCATTCGTGCCCTTCCTCCACTTTTACTCCTTGCAAAGAAAAATAACATTCCAAATTTCTACAATGATCACCTGCTCTTCCACTGACTCCCCTCAAAATCAAAGCTTTAATAACAAAAATAACCTGCTGTAAAAGTACTTAAATGTATGTAATTTAAACTCCATCTGCAAAAGAAACCTTTTACTGAGATGTTAAGTAAAATAATGTCAGGTACATAGTTAAGCTTTTAGAGATGGCAAATAGGAACCTGTGTCACCATCATAACAAATCTGAAAGTCAAAACTCAGCCACCTTTCAGTTGCTGCTGGTCTGGAGGCAACAGCATGGGAATTCAGGAAACTATTCCCTTTAAACACAATTTACATATAAGCAGAATAAATTTAAAATAACTTAATGGAAAATAAAAGCAGATTGGGCTCTGGCACACTTTAACAAAGAAGTTACTCTCCCAATAAGAAAAATTAAATATCTGCTCCTGCTGAGTGGCACATGGTAAAATCTGCTTTCTAGTCAAGACGATGCCAACTGAATGCAAGCAGGCCTTCCCTGTGTGGCTGATGCTGGGATACAGCAGCAATACAATTCAAAATGAGATCAAATGCTTTATTTAAAAAGTTCCTTGCTGAAAATAAGAAAAAAACCCCATCCTTTTATTTCCAAGCTTTAGTAAAGAAATTTTATTTAGTGACTTACATTTCTGGAAAGACCCTGAGTGATCAGATAGTGGAACAGCATATTAGGGCAATTTTAGTCATTACTGTAATTACTGAATTACTGTTACCACTAAAAAGTTTCTTAAAAGTGCTTATTTTTTTTCCTCACACTTTCTCATTTTTCACCTCCTGAGCTTTTGATTTATCATAGTCTACAGAAAAGACACTGTCATTTGACACAAAAAATATACAAGGTTTCATCCCTTAATTCAGTTACATCTATCAGTTTAGTCTGGATGCTAGATACACAAAATACAGAGCAATCAATTATGTAGATTGAAAGTTCCTGTAATTTTAGGGAACTGGGCAACTGCAGCTGCCAACTGAAACCAGAAATATTATCCTGTAAGTCTCAGAGATAAAAATACAGGTGAATTCTTACTGAATAAATTACCTGTCACTTCTTTCTTTTCTCCCCTATACTCATAAAGCAGTTAATTATTTATGCTGCAGTTGCCTATTGAAATTTGAATATAGGAGAGGTTTCACTTCTAATTCAACCTTGCCTCTGTGACCCCATAAAGACTGCACAGAGGTGTTAAAATGTTCTGTTCCCAGCCCCATACCACTGCTAAATGAATCCACACATGGGGATTTCCTCTCTGAAAACACAAAGGGTATCAGACACCTTGCTAAGTGCCAGCAGAAAACAAAGCAAGGAGCAGGAGTGACCCAAAGCCTCTCATGCAGTGGGGTCTGGTCTGAGTTCCTGCCCCAGCTCACTCATCCATCTTCACCTGAAGGGCAGCCTCAGGCTGCACTGCCCCAAAGAAAGGCTCCCACACTCCGGGGATGAGGAGGAACATGGGGAGCAGGAAGCCCGACAAACTCCTGGACAGTCCAGTCCTTATTTCTCTGCACAACCCAAATGAACTTCCCCCTAAAACTACAAGCTCCCTCCCAAGACAAAACATCATTTTCAAATGCTGATAAGCATTCCTGCAGAAACACCAGCATGGAATAAGGAGGAGTGATTTCACCTTTTTATTCAGAGCAATAGAAAGCTGGACAGCAGTGTGCTCTTTAAAGAAATCCAGAATTTCATGGTCTTCTTACAGCTCAGGGGTGGATTAGCATTTTTCTAACGTTATTTGGGGAAGCCCACATCCAAATATTTTTATTCTTCACATGCATTAAGCTTTATTATTACTCCCTAATATAAGCTGAAGTGAAAACCAGCTCCATCTGCTCAGAAAGCTGGGTAAGCACGTGCAAAGCTGGACAAGTGAGACTTGGAGTGCAGAGTGAGCTCTGCAAGAGCCTGAGAGCCAACACCACGCTGAAAGAAAGGGTGATGGCTCTAAGTTTCTGTAGAAAATCTTACTAAACCAGGATTTTGGTGGTGGCTGAGCTGGGCCAAGCTGGTTTTGATCAACAGTGATGTGGAAGGGCAGCCTGAGCTGCAGCATCCTGTGCTGCTCCTCTTTAGAGCCATGGCACCTCTTTCCCTCTCCCCTTGGACAGACTCCTCACAAAAATGACATTGTTTAATTTCTCAGGGGTATAATCTAGAGATGGAAGCAATCTAACTTTCCTTTAAAGTGCTGTTTTCCACTTACAGGAAAACAAGTGAAGAAATAATTAAAAGCAAAGTGACAAATGTATTGACTTTCCCATTTTCTAAATAGAAGAAAGGACAACTGCCAATTTCCAAAACAACCCACATTAGTCACAGGAAAATATTTCCTATGGACTCAGAATTAGCCAGAAGTCTGAGGACTGACATTTCTAACTCACAAATAAACGTGATACTCCTGCTAAACTCTGAAATTATTCTGTTTCTGATCATAAGTTTAATTTTCTTTAAATACTCCTTCAACTCCCTGGAATCATTAAACTATTTGGCCATCATCACTTCGTAATTCTGCATCCATATTCCACAGAGAACCTGGATTTTTTCCCTCCACCACAGCAGGATAAAACAGTGAAAGAAAGAAAGGAAAAGGCAAAGAACCAACCTAATTCAAAATTTAAAATATTGAAATCTGTGTCATTAACTGAAACCTCTGATTCACTTTAAAAGTAGACAATGAAGGAAATTCGCACTATAAATTAAATTTCCATTTTGCTTAAAAATAGAATCTCAAAAGAATTATTTTTCTTCTAAGCATTAAATCCACAGAACAAAAAGCCTGAAGATAAACACTTGACAACTGCTGCCTTTCCAGCCCTTGGATGTGCTGGGGTTTTGATTTTGTTTCATGTTGCTTGTGATTTTTAATTTTCAATTTTGAAGCACTTAGGATTTGCATAGTTTTTAAAGATGAACAGAATGTTCCCATTTTTACAACAAAAGAAAAAAAAATTAAAATTAAATTTACAGGGAGATTAAAAGTTCCATGACACTCAAGATTTCAGACTAGGTGTAAAAATGGCAAAAAGAAGCACCATCCCTTGCTGGCTACACTATGGTGATGTTAATTTCTATGAGAAACACTACAGCCTTGCTGAATTTTTTTGTGAAGAAAAGCTACATCTGGTTTACATGACCTTGTCACAGTTAATGATCAACGATTTTAAAACAAAGAAACTGCAAAAGGAAGAAACACATTAACTTTTCAAATTTTATGACTGAAACAGTGATTTGGCTTCTGATTGCAGTGGAATAATCAATATCAAGGAGATATTGATAATTGGAAATCAAGAATTATTCCACTGCAATCAGAAGCCAAATCTTTCTGACCTTTGAATTTAAGCTCATTTTTTACCCAATTTAAAGCATAATTTCTTTTGTTCACCAGCAAAGTATAAGATGTCATCTTCAAAAACAAAAGGGCCAATCAGCAATACCCATTAACAGTCATATTTGTATAAAACAGTGAGCTGAAATGTGATTTTTCTCATATTGCTTCTTTCAAACTAGACTCATACATTAAGTAATATTAAAGACCCCTATGCCTTGGGGTACAAAAACACTAACTCAAACCAAAATAAGAGTACAGTTAAAATGAAGCATAAACAACAACACACAAAAATCCAATGAAAAGAATTCTTAATTAAAACCAGAAAGTACAAGTCACAAAGGAAGTACAGTAAAATGCTCAGGATGTTCTCAATCAGCCAAATCTTTGCAGTTACTCCAACAAAAAATAGGAACTTTTGAAAGCACTGATCAAAAAGATGTTTGTAAGAGGAAAAATGCACCTTTATCAAAACACTGTCGATGATCCTTAGAACAGGGGAATCACAATTCTACAGGTACAGGGATCCTTCAAATGGGCAAAGACAGGAAGTTGCAACGAGGAGCAATCCTGAAGGCATCTTCCAACCCAAACTTTGGGCTCGGTGCCTGAACTCCTACAAGTGGTTTACGCCGTGGAGCTCCGCGGCGAGGAGCGGCAGGCGGAGCGCGCTGGCCACGGCAACAATCACTCCTTGTGCTGGGACTCCTGTTACTCCTGCAGCAAACAGGAGCAGGGGCCACTGGAAAACCTCTCCTGTCCATGCAGCAGCTCGCAGCAGCTGGGGGGCTCAGCTGTAATTCACAGCTCCTGCCTCACCTGGAACAATCCCTGCCCACGCTGCCCAGCACTAAAATCCAACTGCACGCGCTTGGAGATGCACATAAAACAACATGTTTAAAACTCACAGTTTATTTCAGGAGCTCTCATGTAACACATTTATTCTAGCCTACCTCAATAGATTGCCCTGGAAAAAGGTGACTGGAAATGTCTACTGAAAGGCAAGATTTAAATCATAGAAGCACAGAATCATTCCGGTTGGAAAAGCCCTCAAAGACCATCGAGTGCATCCATTAACTCAGCACTGCCCAACCCACTAATCCATGTCCCCAGGTGCCACATCCACACAGCTTTTAAAATCCTCCAGGGACTGTGACTCCAACACTGCCCTGGGCAGCTGTTCCAGGGCTGGACAACCCTTTTCATGAAGAAACTTCTTAATATCCAACCAAAACCTCCCCTGGTACAGCTTGGTGCTGTTTCCTCTTGTCCTACCAAGGACTGATAATGATATTCCTCCAAGGACTTGCTTTTTAGGAATGCAGTGCAGAAATCCTTGTAGTACTTGGGAAAATGTTAGTTAAATGGGACTGAACACTTCCCACCTGAAAATAGCATCCTGTACCTCCAAGGTCAAGATGCTCTGAAAACAACAAACAAAAGGAATATAATCTAGTCAATGGCAAGTTGACAAAGATAACTTTTTTACTTTTAGATGTTGTTCCAGAGAACAAAATGAAGTAGTCACTTCAAAAGAAGTTGAATCTTTAACACTGTTCTTGATGACTTCAAATATGAGAAATGAGAATGTGAGCTGCCAATGAAGAATATTAACTGCACACACAGGGCACTTTGGGTTTGGGGTTTTTTTCTATTTTAACTACATTTTTTGGTTATCTAATCAACTTCCAGCCTTCATTTTAAGTGCACTGTGCAGACAAGGGCCCAAAGCAGGACCACAGCAGGTACAGCTCTGTTTTGAAGGCAGGGGCACTGTGAGATGTTCTCACATCCCTGTGCATGCTCTCCCTAACCCAAGTTTCCTGACTGCAGCTCCAGGCCCTCAGCAGCCTGCACAAAGCATTTTTGCAAATCAGAACTGGCAAAGTCAAAGCTTTACAAGCTCATTCATGGCCTGACCCATTTCTGATGGACCCCACAGGCTTTTCTAATGCCCAGCTCTGATTCTGGGGAGTTTTATTTGCTCTGAGTCAGCACTGAGGAACCTGACCAAGCTTTCTGCTGCATCAGATGTGCGTCCTCCACACTTCTCAGAACCTTTGTTAGCTGAGCTTTTCTGTTCCTTGAAGTACCCAAGTTATTTAAAAGAAGACAGGAATGTTCTGCATTGAGTTATTCATTTCACTCCAGAGACAGAGGGGGAAATCACAGTTAAAATCCCACAAGCACTTGGAAGCAGCTCATGAAAGCAGCTCTAAGTCACTGGCTAGCAGGGAATGAAAACTGCACAGATATCTTTGCAGAAACTTTAGCATGGGACCTGTCATGTCAGGAACATAATCAAAATGACTCTGTCACTGGTGGGAGAGACATCAAACACATTATTAAATCTGTGAACTAATGGTTGAGAAGAGTAAAGCATCTTAAATGGGAAAGGTTAGGGATGGTGACGATGGTGGAGATGACAGGACAAGGGGGAATGGCTTAAAGCTGCAGGAGGGTTGGATGTAGATATTGGGAAGGAATTGTTCCCTGTGAGGGTGGGCAGGCCCTGGCACAGGGTGCCCAGAGCAGCTGTGGCTGCCCCTGGATCCCTG